>CM059334.1:4167521-4233333 GCA_030340685.1 Protosalanx chinensis | reverse complement strand
CGAGGAAGGGAGGAAGGGATTGGTGGAAGGAAGGGATTTTGGGTGGGAGGGATGGTGGGAGGATGGTGGATGGGATGGTGGGTGGGAGGGTGGGAGGAATGGAGGGAGGGAGGGATGGTGTGTCACCACCGAATGAAGACGTCGCCGTTTGATCGCAGATGACAACCATCCTTGTGGGCATGGACTCGCTCGATTCCACGACCACACTCTGTCTAAGAGTGACACTTATTCTCAAACTCTGAACACGTGAATGTAAACGTGTGTTTGTTTTTCGTATGGGACTGGGGTGGGGTGTGGGTGAGAGTGGGGGAGTGGAGGGGGGGAATGCCACCAATCAGGTGTCACTTGACACCACAGTACTTCTTCGCAGTAGTTCTTAACCAGAAGCTCTTCGTGACACCTTTAAGGAGTTTCGGGCCTTTGGGCAGCAGGGTTCCTTCCTCGGTCCAAAGCTCTGTGATGTACCAGTTCCCGAGCCAACCCTAATACATGACACCAGCCATCTTTCTAGAAGCTTCCAGCAGCCTGCTGCCCTCTGGTCGTCCGAGGCTGTTTGATTATGTAAGCTGTTATCCCAATAGAAGCCTGGCTGGATCGCCGAGTCCTCTCTCGCTCTCTTCCTCTCTCTTCCCCCTCACTCCCTCTCTCTCGCTCTCTGTGAAAAATGTGGCTGGGGGGAAGGGCTTGAAGGTGTGTTATGTGCCAGCTGAAACCATTGCTCCTTCCTTGTATCGCTCTCTCTCTCTGTATCTCTCTCCTCTCTCTCTGTCTCTCTCCCTCTCTCTCTCCCGCGGTCTCTCCCTCTGTCTCTCTCCCTCCGTCTCTCTCTGTCCCTCTCCCTCCCTCGTCTCTCTCCCTCCATCTCTCTCCCTCTGCCTCTTTCTCCCTCTATCTCTCTCTCTCTCTCTCTCTCTCCTCTGTCTCTCTCTCCCTCTGTCTCTCTCCTGTCTCTCTCTGTCCGTGTCTCTCTCTCTCCTGTTTGGCAAGCCTGTTTGTTTGCATTGCAGATAGCCCTCGTCAGTCGCGAGAGCAGGGACAAAGGAACCGCACCATTCAAAAAGAGGTTTATGTAACTTAGAACCCACGGTGTGTATCAGCACATCATCTGACGCCGCTGTCGTCAGTTCATGAGCGAGAGATATAAAACAGAGAGTGAGTGATTTACAGAAAGGGGTAGGAATGAGCCTCGCTGAATTACCCCAGGTTATGGATGTGACTAATGTCAAGGGTGAGGTGTCGGGGGTTTAGGGGTGGGAAGCAATTACCCTTAAATCCCCCAGGGGTGATTGCTGGGGGGGTTTAGGGGTGACCACCCCCCCCCCCCCCTCCTTGGCAGTAGGAGTGCCTTGTTTGTGCCTGAGCGGAGAATGCCTGAGCAAAAGGTGAGGAGGGTGCTCAGGGGCAGGGGGCGTACGGTGATCAGCAGCGGGAAGGAGGCCAGTCCCCGGGGCTGAGAGAGAGGGGATGGCCTGCTGGAGTCCGGCCTGCTGGAGAGCCAGGCCGGGGGGGGGGGGGGGGGGGGGGGGGGGGGGGGGGGGGGGGGGGGGGGGGGGGCTCTCCCGGAGCTCCTCTCCAGGAGCAAAAGACAACAAGCTGTGCCAGCGGCACTCCAACACAATGGAGCTCCCAGGCCTGGAATGTAGGCATTGTCAAAGAATAAGGAAGGGGGAAGAGAGGGGGCGGGGAGAGGGCCGCTCAGGACTGAGTTGGGTTTGTTTTTTTTAAACGGAATCCACTTTTAAATGTCCAAACACGTCGAACTTCGTTCTTTACGAACGGGGATTGATGGCGGCAAACCGTCAGAGCCTGGATGGAGGGATGAGAGGGAGGCCTGGATGGAGGGATGGAGGGAGGCCTGGATGGAGGGATGGGAGGGAGGCCTGGATGGAGGGATGAGAGGGAGGCCTGGATGGAGGATGGGAGGGAGGCCTGGATGGAGGGATGGGAGGGAGGCCTGGATGGAGGGATGGGAGGAGGCCTGGATGGGAGGGAGGCCTGGATGGAGGGATGAGAGGGAGGTCTGGATGGAGGGATGGGAGGGAGGCCTGGATGGAGGAATGGGAGGGAGGCCTGGATGGAGGGATGGGAGGGAGGTCTGGATGGAGCGATGGGAGGGAGGCCTGGATGGAAGGATGAGAGGGAGGTCTGGATGGAGGGATGGGAGGAGGTCTGGATGGAGGGATGGGAGGGAGGTCTGGATGGAGCGATGGGAGGGAGGCCTGGATGGAAGGATGAGAGGGAGGTCTGGATGGAGGGATGGGAGGGAGGTCTGGATGGAGGGATGGGAGGGAGGTCTGGATGGAGGGATGGGAGAAAGGCCTGGATGGAGGGATGGGAGGGAGGCTGGATGGAGGGATGAGAGGGAGGTCTGGATGGAGGGATGGGAGGGAGGTCTGGATGGAGGGATGGGAGGAAGGCCTGGATGGAGGGATGGGAGGGGGGTCTGGATGGAGGGATGAGAGGGAGGCTGGATGGAGGGATGGGAGAGAGGTCTGGATGGAGGGATGGAGAGGAGGCCTGGATGGAGGGATGGGAGGGAGGCCTGGATGGAGGGATGGGAGGGAGGTCTGGATGTAGGGATGGGTAGGGAGGTCTGGATGGAGGGATGGGTAGGGAGGTCTGGATGGAGGGATGGGAGGGGAGGTCTGGATGGAGGGATGGGTAGGGAGGTCTGGATGGAGGGATGGGTAGGGAGGTCTGGATGGAGGGATGGAGGGAGGTCTGGATGGAGGGATGGGAGGGAGGCCTGGATGGAGGGATGGGAGGGAGAAGTCCCCTCCCTCTTCAGGGTTGGCTGCTTCTAAGAGATTGCTTGACCCTCTCGTCTCATACGCGTCTCGCTACTGATATCCCCTGCGCATGTGCGCACGCGTCGCTTCAGGGTACGCCTTGCCGCGTGTGGGGGGTGGAGGTGGTGGACTTTCGGGGACGGCCGCCGGCTTGGGGCTCCGTCCCCCCGAGATCTCTCGTGGACCCCCGCCGTCGGCCATCGAATAGGCTTTGCGTTTCGGCGCGACGGTTTCCTCCGTATCGCGCGGAAGACTCGGAGCGTTCGATGCCATGAGCCGACTTCCCGTGTCCTTTCGAACGCCGTTCGCCTCAACCCGCGTCGAGTGCGAGTGAAAGACGAGCGTTGGTGTCAAGGGGGTGTCGACCGGGTAAGAAAAGAAAAAGAATGACTGAAAGAAAGACGAGGACGCGTGGATGCTCGTCGGGGTGATTTCCATATCAATATTTGAGTGACGCTGAATAATTTAGCGGCGTGCGGTGACACGACAAGACCAAGGCCCAGGTATTTGCGTGTGTGTGTGCGCGGTGTGCGTTTGCCTGTGTGCATGAGTGTGGTGGGAGTTTTTCTGAGAATCAATCCGCTCGACTAAAGTTGGGTGAAGTAACTTGTTAATGTTTATTACAAGTAGCAAAACAGGAAAACGTATGAGGAATGTTGAAGCAACGTTACACACATGTTCACACACAATGCACAAACACAACGAAAGTTACACAAAGACAATACCATATGGTTCCAGCTAGCATTCTAGCATGGAACCCTGGTCTACATCTCCAAAACCTTGGAGAGGTCCAGGGACCACCAGCACTACGCAGCTGATCGCCCTGAACAGACCATTTTATAGTCTCAGAAGTCATTGGTCTATCACAGACATGCAGTTTGTCCCATGTCTGTTCTCTGATTGGTTAAATCTCCAAAGACAATAGAGTAAGTTGAATCCACATTATCTGCAGACTTCACATCTCCAAGTTAAATGCTTCAGAAGGTATCTGACCAAATTGTTGTATTGTCTGGTTGGGAGGAGGATCACAACCCCCCCTCCTGACAAAAGCAACATTTACATGATTCAATCAGCAGAGCTTCACAAAAGAGCATCGTCACTCATCAGAGCAAATGGCTCTTACAGAATGTAGGAGACCTCTTGTTCAAGAAATGTTAATTGTACAAACATTGGTCAAACATTTCCTTGACAATGAGGTTCGTTTCCGACAGCGACCTTCGAAATCTATTTTGCTGTCAACTGCTGGAAAAGCAGCATCTATAAAATATCTTCGCAGGAGACCTAATCGACTCCGCTAGCTGCTGAACTAAACCTTGTCGCCCTGAGAGGAGATAAGATGCAATTATTTACGCTCAACGTGTCGTTAATGACATGAAATCCATTCGGGACGTAAGGACGGATACGTTCCTGAGGTAACGTGCCGGTAAACCGATCGTCTTTTGCTCTCTTCGAAGCGCTGTCGTTTCTAGATGTTTCTCCAGGCAGTCTTGAGTCCAACCCCGTAATCAATATCGTATTTCTTAGTGGGTCGCAGCAGAGCTGGTCTCAATGCTAAACACACTGGAATGTTTTTATGGGGGTCCGTGCCCCAGTACGGCCCCCACATTAGTGTGTGTTATCCAGTGCCTGGGAGAACATGAGTGCCCTGGGTTGAAGCGTTGAGATTCGTCCGTCGCTTGGATTCCACCGAGCCGCGCTCGACCTCCGGACCTTTCGGAGACTTTGTTCCTGTCTCCGTGACGGGATTGGCCGTTTATCGCCATGGTAATTTGTGATGGTACGCTGGCTGTGGGTACAGTTTTTCTCCTGCTCAGTCTGTCTGACGGTCTGCCTGTCTTTCTGTTGCCTGTCTGCCTATCTGCCAGTCTGCCTGTATGCCTGTTTGCCAGTCTGCTGTCTCAATGCCTGTCTCACTGCGTATCTTTCTCCCTGCCTGTCTCACTGTGTATCTGACTCCCTGCCTGTCTCACTGTGTATCTGACTCCCTGCCTGTCTCACTGTGTATCTGACTGCATGCCTGTCTCATTGTGTATCTGACTGCATGCCTGTCTCACTGTGTATCTGACTCCCTGCCTGTCTCACTGTGTACTGACTCCCTGCCTGTCTCACTGTGTATCTGTCTCCCTGCCTGTCTCACTGTGTGACTGCATTCCATCCCTCAGTCTAATAAAACAGAGGACAAAGCTGTAATCCTTGTCTGAAATATTATGTGGAAGCACATTAGCGCTAAGGCAAGTAATTGATTCCTAATGGAATGTTGGGATAATTGGTCCTATGTGCAGAGAGAGTGAGGGGGAGAGAGAGAGAGCGAGAGAGAGAGAGATGTGGTGTAAAATCGTTTAATAATAATATCCTTTGAATGTGGTAAAAATCCAATGTTTAACTTTTGGAGGATAATGCACTAAGTCCAACTCGTGGAGAGGGTCGTTATCCCCAGGGGTTGGTCGTTTTCTAAGTCTTCAAGAAGCAGAGCTTAACAACAAAGTTTGATGCAAAGTGTTTTATTGGACTCCAAGATGACAGTACAAATCCAACAAACAAGTGAGCGTATCCCGGGAACAGACTGATGATTTCTGGCCGTGCATCATCTTTTATAGAGGGTGTTTCTCTGATTATTAAAATGTCACCATGGTCATCACCTACGTTACCTTAGGTAATTGGTCCATCTCGCTGGTGAAGTTACTATTCTTTACAATGCATGTGATGTTCAGTCTCTTCTCAACTTATTCTATACAATGGCACTTTTTTGTCTTGTCAACTTGACCAGCCCATGCACAGATTTGGGCCTCCCCGGGAGACATTTATGGCCTTCCTTCCCAGTCTCATGGTTGTGCATGGTTACCACACTTGTACTTTTAAAGATTATAACGAGTGTTTACTACATTCTACACAATTGATTCTGAATATGATATGTAAAATAGTCTAATTAGACAATAAACATGGGTTTCCCGTCAATCCGGATGTCATCATCACCACCTCAGAGAGAGAGGGAGCGAGTGAGAGAGAGAGAGCAAAAAGAGAGAGAGAGAGAGAGCGAGAATAGAGAAGAGCAAGAGAGAGAGAGCAAGAAAGAGTGCGAGAGACAGTGCGAGAGAGAAAGAGAGAGAAAGAGAGAGAGAGAGAGAGAAAGAGCGAGAGAGAGATAAAGAGAGAGAGCAAGCGAGAGAGAGATTCAAGGAAGGATCATGGTTTCAGCAGGCACATAACACACCTTCAAACCCCCCAGCCACATTATCTACGGTCTCTGTCTGACATTTCGAGTCATTACCTGTCCATGTTTGTCGGTTACACTTACAGTTATTCATTTAGCAGACGCTTTTATCCAAGGCCACTTCCAAGAGAGAGCCTCACAAAAGTGCAAAGGTCACTGATCATAGCAACAAGAACATTGCGGGTTACCAGAGCATGAAGCATTCTGGGAAACCTAGAAGACCGGAAGAACAACAAGAACATTCGGTTAAACAATTTAAACTCAAAGAAACACCAAGTTCAAAAAGTGCAATAGTGTACCTGTAAGAAAGCAAGCAACAATAATATAATAATATTACACCTCACAGTGAGTACAATAATTTCAAATCAGTTACAAGTAACAGACAAATATACAGCTGAATTGTACAAAATGTTACAGTATTTTACAGAGCTATAGCTCTATAGCTTGTTGGTACCAAATCACTTTGATACCCTGTATATTAGCATAGGCATTCTGTATATTTTGCTTATACTATACTTCTGGTTGGATTCTAACTGTGTTTTGTATTTATTTCTTATTTTGTACTTTGTACCTGTGTAATGACAATAAAGTTTAATCTGATCTAAAATGACCAACAAGAGCAATAAGTTCCTCACTAAGAGCTGGTCCCGGTGGGAAACTAACATCAAGTCCATCAGTCATTCCTAAGTACCGTTGAACTCCCGGAACAAGTGCGTCCTTGAGCCCTTTTCTTGGAGGTGGGGAGACAGTCAGTGTCGGCGAGCAGATTCTGACAGTTGACCGTATCAAACGCTGCAGAAATGTCCAGCAGAATGACAACAGATGACCTTGAGGCCGCTCTGGCAGACTGGAGCGCAGCGCTGACTGACAGGAGGGCAGTCTCGGTGGAGTGGCCGGTCTTGAAGCCCGATTGGCCGGGTCAAGCAGGTTGTTCCGGGAGAGAGAAAGGTTGACAGTTGGTTAGCTGCAGCGCGTTCAATTGTTTTTGAAAAGAAGGGTAGCAGTGATGCTGGTCTGTAGTTCGGGAGGACGGCTGGGTAAGGATACAGGCAGTTAAACCGACTGTTTTACAGCTCTTCAATGCAAAGGCTCTTTCCTCCGTTGACAAACAAACCTAACATACACAGACGAACAAATACTCACAGGAGGAGTATAAGGAAGTCAAAAAACAGGGGTGGGGGAGAGTGAGAGAGCGTGATAGCGAGGGGGGGCGGGGGGGGGGGGACAGATAGAGGAGATAAGTGACTTTGGGCCATGGTTCCACCCTAATCCCACGTTTGTCTTACAATATCTCCATGCTTTAAGGGCTCAACACAAAATTCAATAACAGTATCTCGGGCTAGAATACCGCAGAGCTCATTTGCTTTCAGGCCATTCTGTTTCTCTCCCCACCCTCCCTCCTCACCCCATTTCTCAATTTCTTCCTGTCTCTATTTTATCTAGCTCCTTGTACTTTCCTGTGTCCCACCCCCCTCTCCCTTTCTCTCTCTATCGCCCCTGTGACCACAACACAAAGCACGGCTTCGCGGGCTTCCCCCCACGAGGGCCAAAAACGGATTTCGACCAGAAAGAACCGACCCCTCGGGTGCGGAAATGCGACTTTCGAAGCTCCGACTGCCCCGAGCACGGATGCTGCCGCCGCCCCGTCGTGTACGCAGATTTGGAAATTTCACACTAATCTATTTCCAGGGTCGTTTTTTTACAAGGACCGAACCTCAGCCGGTGGGGACCTTGGAGCGAAGGCTGCCTTCCTCAGGGTCGCACGTCCGAAAAGAAGAAACAGCCTCGAGGCGGTGGGGTGGCAGGGAGGGAAGGGGTGGAGGGGGGGTTATCCAACCAAGCTCCCTCGCCACACGATTCCTGGAGCTGTTAAGGATTCACCGCGAGGCCCAGCCGCCCCACCCCCCCCCGCCCTGCACCGAAGGCCCCTCCCACCCCCCGATTTGGGCTTGATTCACGGGGACGTGAGGAACAGGAGAGTATCGCTTTCTCCTTCTCTCTGGCTGTCCGTGGATTTGTCTCTCTCTCTCTCTCCTCTTGCTCTTCGCCCACCTCAGCACTCTCTCCTTCCATTCCCATGTCGCTCCCCCCACTCTCTCTCTTTTCTCCCCTTCTCTTTCTCTCTCTATCTCTCTCTCTCTCTGTCTCACTCTGTCTCTCTTTCTCTCCCCCCCTCTCCCCCCCCCCTCTCTCTCACTCTTTCTCTCACACTCTGTCTCTCCTTCTCTCTGTCTCTGTCCCCTCCCCCCCCCCCTCTCTCACACACACACGATGGCTGGATGAATGGGAGCGTGTAGGGCCCCCGGGGGGTGGGGGTGGGGGATGGGGGAGTGGAGGTGTGAGGGGGTTGGACGAGCGGCATCGATTTCACAGTAGCGAACCATTTCCCCCCGCTGCCCCCCTTGCAGAGGGTCCTTGTGCCGGATAAGGGGATGGCAGGTTTTCTGACTTCTCTCCCTCTCGTTAGGATGTTCCCTTTTTCCTCTAAGGCTCATGCCCTTCTCGTCAACGAGCTGAAGGGCTCGCAGGGAAGGATGTGGTAAACCCGGAACCCCCAGCGTGGAGCATCAAGACCACGGAACACAGGCAGTCAGATGGCTCAGCGGGCTAAGAAGTTTCCCTTATGAGTGGAAGGTTGTGAGTTCGAACCCCGGCTGTGTATGTGATGTTGTGTTCTTGGTAAGGCACTTCACCCTACTTACCTCAGAGAGAATGTCCCTGTACTTACTGTCAGTCGCTTTGGAATAAAAGCATCTGCTAAATGAATACATTTAAATGTGAACATGACAAAACACCAAATAAGACTGTGGAGCGATTTCCTCTTTAGAAGATCGTGGGTTTGCCTAAGTTAGCCTACGTCACAATTTCCCAAGAGGCGCTCAGCGATTCATCACTTTGATAAACTGTGCCACTGCCATTAAAAGTCGAGCAGTGTAAATATTTTGCTAGTTTCACATTTTTTGGAGCGTATGATACAAGACTGTTGGCTCGCAGATTCGACTTGGCTCAACACACCCAGCCAATGAGAGGAGGGGACCTTGTGTCTGCAACGGACACTGTGGAGGACAGTTAAACACTGAGACACTGATTACCGGTGGAAGTCGGTGAATGAAGGCTAGCCCACCCACTCCCCCTCTTTCTCTGTCTCTCTCTCTGGCTGTCAGGAGCAGCAGGCGACTTGTACAGCTTCGCTTTTCTAACGGGGCCTCTTCTAGCGATAAGGGGCCTCCAGCTAGATCTCAAACTGCAACACCCTCTATCCTCGACAGCCGTCATCTGGCACGGCACCCAGAGCCACTTAGAGCCAGAGCCCACCCCACCCAGACCCAGAGCCAGCCTAGAGCCACCTCACCCAGAGCCACCTCACCCAGAGCCACCTCACCCAGAGCCACCTCACCCAGACCCAGAGCCAGCCTAGAGCCACCTCACCAGAGCCACCTCACCCAGAGCCACCTCACCCAGAGCCACCTCACCCAGAGCCACCTCACCCAGAGCCCACCTCACCCAGACCAGAGCCAGCCTAGAGCCACCTCACCCAGAGCCACCTCACCCAGAGCCACCTCACCCCCAGAGCCACCTCACCCAGAGCCACTTCACGCAGAGCCAGCCTAGAGCCACCTCACCCAGAGCACCTCACCCAGAGCCACCTCACCCAGACCCAGAGCCAGCCTAGAGTCACCTCACCCAGAGCCACCTCACCCAGAGCCACTTCACGCAGAGCCAGCCTAGAGCCACCTCACCCAGAGCACCTCACCCAGAGTCACCTCACCCAGAGCCACTTCACCCAGAGCCACCTCACCCAGAGCCAGGCCTAGAGCCACCTCACCCAGAGCCACCTCACCCAGAGCCACCTCACCCAGAGCCACCTCACCCAGAGTCACCTCACCCAGAGCCACTTCACCGAGAGCCACCTCACTCAGAGCCAGCCTAAAGCCACCTCACCCAGAGCCACCTCACCCAGAGCCACCTCACCCAGAGTCACCTCACCCAGAGTCACCTCACCCAGAGCCACTTCACGAGAGCCACCTCACTCAGAGCCAGCCTAAAGCCACCTCACCCAGAGCCACCCAGAGAGACAGCAGGCGGTTTGGCTGAAAGTGAAAGAAGGAGCAGAGGATCCAGTCCACCTCCCTGTTGACACGAGAGGAAGCCTGAGGAAGCCTGCGTCTTTAAGAACGAGGAGCTTTGCCCTTCCAGTGGATCTCTGTGTTTACTGTTCTTCACCTACACAAGCACAGCTGCTGCACTCGAAGGTTGACTCAGAAAAAAAGTACCCTTCTTTTTGGAGTCTGAGAGCGATTCTTGCAAGCTGCTATACCGGGTGGTGACACACACACACACACACACACTTTCAGGTTTTCAGTCCAACGGCAAGTTTCGGATTTCACAAGTTTGCACGATGCGCAATCGACCGCGAAGGAGATTTGCCGCACTTTTCAAGTTTCATTTCTGAGATCGATCTGATAACGGAGGTGGGTCCAGGTTGGGGGGGGGGGGTATCCGGGTATCCGTTCGGCCCAACGGACATCTGCGCTTTACATCAGCGAGGTTGTACGAGGAGAGGTGCCGCGATGAACTCAGAGCCCCCCCCCCCGCCCCTTCGTTCTAGGAACTGTGGTCAGGAATATGAGAGGGAGGGGGGGGGGGAAACGTGCCACGAGGCATGCTGGGAAGGCCTCAGAAGGTCCTTGGCGTCCCCAGAGAGGACCCTCTCTCCCGCAGGACCTCCCGGGGGGGGGAGGGGGGGGGGGGGTGTTATGGATCGTACTTCACCGCGTCTACAGCGAGCTCGAGGTCAGAAGCGGAGAGTTCCAGATGTGCTGGATGTCAAGGTCGGGGTCGAGGGGGGTGAGCTCCTCGGATTTCCCTTGATTCCCCCCCCCCCCCCCGCCGATACAAAAACAAGGGGGCCCGAGCGGCGTGCGCCGATACAAAAACAAGGGGGCCGAGCGGCGTGCGCATACGTGTTTGCGACTTTTGCAGTGCCCCCCCCCCATCCCTCGCCCCACCCTCGCCCCCCCTTCCCTAAATCCCCCCCACAACACGTCGTTGTCAAGGGGATGTCCTGCGAAGCGTGCCCGCCGTTGTAATCCACCCACCCCCCTCGAACTCACCCAACACCACCCCCCCGCCCCCCCCAGAAGCCTTAATCATTTCCACTTATTGTCTGACCCTTGTAAAGGAAGTGGATGGAGAAAGCATCCCCCCAGTTTCCCCTTCGGCCAAACGGCTCTCCTGCCGGGGCACAGGCTCCGGGCAGCTGTGGCTGGTGTTGTTGTTGTTGTTGCACTGTAGGGGAGGGGGGGTGGGGGTTGGCAAAAGAAGAAGAGAGGATTAGAAACCCGAGAGGAGCGGTGTGCACTCCCAGGGGTGTTCTGTTTGTAGAAGGAAGACACAGGGCTTGATGGGAAGGAGAGAGAGAGAGAGAGAGAGAGAGAGAGAGAGCAGAGCGGAAAGAGATGGAGAGGCTGGGAAACAATGAACACGGTCCTAATAACGCCGGTGGCGGTGGGGGGGGGGGGGGGGGGGGGGGGTGGAGGGACAGAGATCGGATAAATTGATAGGAAGCGACCGACAAAGGAGGACAGAGGCGGCCTGACAGGAGATGGACGGGCCGCGACGGCCGGCGCCGCAGGCGTTACGCCGGCCCGCTCTGTCACTCTGTCACACCGGGGGGTGCGCACGCAGCCGCACGCGCTCCCAGATCCTCTCTCTCTGTCCCCTGCACGTCCGCGGAGTAACGCTACACTGCCACAAGCACGTGCGCCCCCTGCTCATGAATCATTAACCATCTGCTGGTGGAACAAGAGCCTAGGACAGAGAGAGGGAGAGGGAGGGGGGGGGGGGGAGACAGAGAGGGGGGGGTGGGGGGAGAGGAGGGGATGGGGGGGAGACAGAAAAGGGGGGGGAGGAAAGGGGGCGGGAGGGGAGAGAGAGGAGAGAAGGGGGGAGGAGGGGAGAGAGAGAGGGGGAAGAGAAGGGAGAGAGGGGGAGACAGAGGGGGGGGGGGGGCAGAGGGGGGGGGGGAAGAGAGGGGGCAATAGACCAGAGTGGAGAGCAGAACAAAGTCTGCCTTTTTTATGCATCATTCTCTTTGACCCAAAACAAAGAGTCTGTTTAGCTGCTTGTAGCCAACAGAGCAGGGGAGCTAAAAGGGAGGGAGAGAGGGAGGGAGAGAGGAGGGAGGGGAGGGGAGGGAGGCAAAGAAAAGGCTGCAGGCTGCAGGCACAGAGAGACCCAGTCAGCGAGAGGAGCGAGGGAACGAGAGAGAGAGAGAGAGGGGCAGGGAGGATAGCGGCGGTGCTCTCGCTCTCTGGGTGGCTGTTCGTGCTGCCTGGTCAGGGAAGGCAGGGTGTAATTGGGGCAGCTGTGACGGCCCCGGGGGTGGTCAGTGACCAGGGGGAGCAGCTGCAGCACGCCGGCCTCCGGGAGGGAGGAGAGGAGGGGAGGGGATGGAGGGATGGGAGATGAGGGATGGGAGACGGAGGGATGGGAGACGGAGAGATGGGAGACGGAGGTGTGGATGGAAGGAAGGGAGGAGATGGAGGGAGGAGGGGATGGAGGAAGACGGAGAGGGGTGGACGGGTGGAGGGGAGATGGAGGGATGGGAGATGGAGGGATGGGAGATGGAGGGATGGGAGGCGAAGGGATGGGAGGCGGAGGGGATGGGAGACGGAGGTGTCGATGGAAGCAGGGGGAGGAAGGGAGGAGATGGAGCGGGGAGGGGATGGAGGAAGACGGAGAGGGGTGGACGGGAGGAGGGGAGATGGAGGGGGTGGCTGGGGGGTGGACGGGGGTCGGGGGGGGGGGGGGCATGTTACTTTTGACCGTCCTTGGCGGTTGAACTCTCAAAAAGTGTTAATCTTTCAGCCAAAATACTCGACATGGACGACCTCCAGCACTGGATCTCTCTTCAAGGTCTCAACATAGATAGATGTGAGCTCATGTTAGCAGTGATGTCATACATATGTGACAGTGTGTGTATTCTGGGCCGCTAGCTCGTTCCCCTGACAGGTGATGATTGCTTAATTGGGCTTCAGCAGTGGCTTCAGCAGTGGCCCTTCACCAGGGCCCACAGCTAACGCAGCATGGCTCACCGAAGAAAGAAAGATTTGGGGGGGGTTGGCTAAAAGCTAACTACGTTAAGCTAACTAAGCTACGTCCATAGCCTCTACCTATGCACAGCCTGTTGTCGTTGCTGGCCGTCAAGAGCTGTGACAGCGTCTCTTTGGAAATATTCCAGGCTCTGAAGACGGTAACATAGAATGAGACCTCTGTGGACTTAGGGAACCGTGTTCCGTAAACAAAAAAAACAGCGTTAAACAAGGTTAAACAAGGTTAAACAGTTTACCGCGTTGAACCGTTCACCCGAAAAGCTTTCCGGGGAAAGCGCATGTGTGCGAGCGTCTCGGAGCGTCCGGCGGTGTGTGGCAGCGTATTTTACTGGCAGGGGGGTATGGGGTGGGGTGAGGGGGTAAAGACTTGCGCATAGTCGCAAGCTGTCACACTGCTGACTTAAAGAGGCAGCATGCTGACTCAACGCACACACACACACACACACACAGCTTCTCTAACAGTCCATTGTGGCCAGGCAGGCTGTCTGGAGGAAGCCATGGAAGCAGTGTCATACACGCAGACACACACACACACACACACACCCTCCAACGAGGCCCATTGTTGGGGGAGCGCAACAAAAGAGGGGAGAGGACAAAGAGAGCTGGAGAGGCCGCTTGAAGGGAGGGGAGCGAGAGAGCATCGGACAAGAGGGAGAGGAAGGGGGGGGGGGGAACAGAGAGCGTGTTGTTGTGATAGGCAGGTGCTTGTAAGGAGAGGGATGAGTGGGAGGGGGAGGAGGGGGAGGAGGGGGGGGTGGGGTTGGATGTCCCTCTTTCAATCCACGCGGGGTCTTTTCCGCCCACGGTGACTTGCTTCACCTATTTGGTGTGTGTGTCTGTGTGTGTGTGTGTCTGTGTCCCCCCCCCCCCCCCCCCCCCCCCACCCCCCCTTTCAAAAAAAGTTACAAACTCATTTTAATTGATGATGGTAATGAAGATACTGCGGCTTGCGTGACATTGACTGGGTGTATATTTGCGCATATTTCCTACACGTGCAACTGTGTACGTCATTTCTTTGTTTATATTTCATGAACTGTCTTTATTCCTTTAGTGATTTCCTTTCTTTTATTTCCTTTATTCATCGCTGTATTCCGGTGTGACTTGATGTGAGAAAAGAGAGACAAAACGGTTTCCCCTTGGGGGGGATCGAATAAAGTATTTCTGATTCGAATCACGAGTATTCCTGTTTGCGGTCTCAAATAGGTAAGAATCGGTCCGGTCTAGTTTAGTGAAGATGCTTCTTTAGATTTAAGGTCGGAAGAGTCTTTCTTTCACGTTATGTTCGAACACACGAACAATGTTTCTATTGAATGAACCTGATCATCGTCATGTCTAAATGATGTTGACCTAATTACGGTAACATCCTCCATCTGACCACACACACACGCAGACACAGACGCACACGCACACAGCCAGAACCCGAACAGATAATACCTCAGCGTGTGCTGTCAGAGTGGCAGGAAAGTGGCCAAATGCATGTGCAGGGAAGGGGGAGGGATTAGAGCTATTTTAAGCCCTGCACGTCTGTCTCTCCAGGCACAAGCTAGATACAGTCCAGCACCCTCCCCACCACACTCATCTCTCTCTCTCTCTTTGACTCTGTCTCTCTGTGTCTCTCTATGTGTGTCTCTCTCTCTTAGACTCTCTCTCTCTTTGACTCTCTCTCTCTTGACTCTCTCTGTCTCTCTCTCTGTCTCTGTCTCTCTGTGTCCTCTGTGTCTCTCTCTGTCTCAGCCTTATTTCTTCCTGCATCTAGACAATCAGACAGGCAGCTAAGCAGACAGACAGGCAGACTGACAGACAGACAGATTAATATGTGTACACAGATAGAGAGAGAGAGCCAATCGAGAGAGAGAGACAGATAGACAGACCAGGCTGATCAACAGGCAGACAGACAGACAGACAGGCTGACAGGCAGGCAAAGCAGGCAGGAGGGGGACAGGCAGGCAGGCAGGCAGGCAAGCAGGCCTCTGCTTGAGGGCTCAGTCTACTTATGTAACAGCCTCTGTGGTGGTGAAGGAGCACCATCTGGCCCTGGGGCAAGCGTACTCACTGTCCTGTACATCACAATCTGAGGGTGTGTGTGTGTGTGTGTGTGTGTGTGGGCGTGCATGTGAGTAAGCATGCAAGCATGTTTGCACGCATGGGTGTGCGTAAGTCCACGTGAGTGTGTGTGTGTGTGTGTGCTTCTTTCATATAGTCACCATCACAGCTGGGTCGGTCAGCTACAGTGTGTGAGGGACCCACAGCCTCAGTCGTAAGGAAGAGGAGAGTCGTGCGGCTGAGCGGGTTAGGGAGTCGGGCCGGTAATCAGAAGGTACCCGGTTCAAACCCCTGGCTGTGCCATCATGACGTTGTGTCCTGGGGGAAAGCACTTCACCCTACTTGCCTCAGGGTGGGAACGTCCCTGTACTCGCTTTAAGTCACTCTGGATAAGAGCGTCTGATAAATGACTCAGTGTAAATGCAAGATGAACAGCAGCTCCTTGATGGAGAAGTCTATCTCCGTTCCTTTTTAACTCAACACATCACACTGGGCCTGCCTCTCCAGGGAGATCTCGCCCTCCTTTCTTCTGACACCCAAAGTTAATTACGTAGCTTAAAGGGGTTTTCCCCCCCAAGGGGAATCACTAAATCTTTTCATATCCTCTGAAAGGAACTTCAGAACTCCAGATGACTTTTACCAAGACCCAGTTTTGTTTCATTTCCTTGGCATATGGCGTCATAGAGTTTTTTCTCTCTCTCTCTCGGGGTTACCTGGACAAGAGAAGAGCGAAAAGAGAGCTGGTCTTTTCTAGACCAGGGGAAAGGGCTGATTCACGACGGAAAGAGTTCCTGAAGACAGAAAAGGCTTGAGGCTGCCAGCGACAATGAAGTACGCTCCTGCCGCTGACCGACCGACCGATGAATCTTCATTCGTTAAAATTACTGACGTACGGTTCGGAACGACAGCGCAAGCTCGACGACCGTCCTAAAATCCCCTCAGGCTTTCCAGCCGCAGAGTTGGGAGTCCGTTTCTCCGCCTGGGTAACTGAGAGTTTGTTTACTGGTAGGAGAGAAAGGAGGTGACAGTGTAGGGAGTCAAGTGTCCGAGCGGTGAGGGACTCGGCCTAGAAATCGGAAGGTTCCCGGTTCGAATCCCGGGCTGTGCTAAGGTGACGTTGTGTCCTTGGGCAAGGCGCTTCACCCTAATTGCCTCGGGGGGGGGGGGGGGGGATAAGAGTGTCTGGTAAATAACGCAACGTAACAGCGTAACAGTGGAGAGCGCAGACTCGGCATCGGACACAGACCTACACCCCCGTCAGCCCTTCATCTCCACCCCCTCGCTCCTTCTCCCTGTCCTCTGTCGACTGTCCGCCCCCCCCCTCCTCCGGCCCTCCTTCTCCCCTCTCCGTCTCTCGGCCTGCAGTAGTGACCTCTCTCTTGGTTTTCAGAGAGCACCTTCAGCTTGGCCGTGGGCACAGCAATCTGTCGCCAGTTTCAGCCTGTGACATCTGCTCCCACAGGGATTCCGGATTACTCTGCTCTCTCCCTGCATGAGAGCGCGCGCGCGAGAGGGTAAAAAGGGAGAGACAGGGAGAGATGCAGCCACTAAGTGAGCACGTGAGGCATGTATCACCTACGTGCAAAGATTCCACGCGCGCCCACAAAGACGGTAAGTGCTCGACAGAACACACAGTGTTCTGAAACACTTCAAACAAACCCTCCTGCTCCCAGAACACACACACGCACACACACACTGTACACACTCACGTGCCCTCAGGCTGTGGCGGCACACAGTTCGACGGCGGACTACTCCGGTTTCAAACCTTGAAGCAGTCTCCCTTGTTGTAACATTACTCTCCACTCTCCCTCCCTTTATATTTATTAAATATAAATAAATATTCATTTAACAGAGGATTGGATCCAAAACGTCTTACAGCTAGTACAGGGACATTCCCCCTGAGGCAAGTAGGGTGAAGGTCCTTGCCCAAGGACACAACATCCCATTGCCACAGCCGGGAATCAAACTCATAACCTTCCGATCATGAGGCCAACGCCTTAACCCGCTGAGCCACCTGACCTCCCTATATTTACATTTACATGTGTTCATTTAAGCAGAAGCTTTTTATCCGAAGCGACTTCTTTATAAATTGATCATCCTTTCTGTTAGACGGTTTCACACCAAACGGATCTCTTCACTCCTCCCAGTCAAAGACTTGACCGTTTAAAGTCTTCCTTCCTGTCAGAGACTTTGTCGTTTAAAGTCTTCCTTCCTGTCAAAGACTTTATCATTGAAACTCTTCCTTTAATTCATTCTGTCGCTTGATTCTCCAGTCTGACCTGACACAACCTTACTGCTTTCAACAAAAAAAGAAATGCTTCAGATGTTGTCAGCTAACACAATATTGTGAGTAACATGATCAAGGCATGCCTTGTGTGTGTGTGTGTGTGTGTATGTGTGTGTGTGTGTGTGTGTGTATGTGGAACTCCTCTCAAGAACAGTAAAAACATTGTGAGATACTTTGAATTTAATCATTTCTTCATCCTCCCAAGATTATGTGCCATTTCTTTAGGGGTTTAGTTGTAGTTAGAATGAGTATAAGGGTTATCGTTACTTTAAGGTATGGGAACAGCAGAGGTATAGAGTTCAGATTAGGTTAGGTTAGGTTCAATTATGTTTTTAGGTCAGGGTTAAGGTTTAAGTTGAAGTTAGGCTTGCGGTCGGGGAGTCTAAACAAGCCTCGAAACTCTAACTGGTGTGTGTGTGTGCGCGGCTGGCTTTAGCTAATAACAACCAGATTAACCAATTTTGTTTTGGAGCCATTGGGGGGGGGCGGAACGAGTTCAGAACATTTGACCGAGATATTCTCAAGCCTTATCACAGGCTTGTTTTTGCTCTCCACACAAGACATTCTGTTCCTCAGGAGTTGCTGGGTAGGACACAGTGACGGCGTGCTTTCTGGAACAGCAGCAGAAAGACTGGCTGTATATCTTTCTCTGCTCTCCCGCTGCCCTCCTCTTCTCCCCCCCCCCCCCCCTCTCTCACCCCCCCCCCTCTCCAACACCCCTCTCTCTACTCCCCACCTCTCCTCTACCTCTGCATCTCTTATCCCCTCCCCCTCTCTCTCTCCCCACCCCCCTTTCTGTCTGTCTGTCTGTCTGTCTCTCTCTCACTCCCCCTCTCCACCCCCCTTCCCCCCCCTCTCTACTCCCCACCTCTCCTCCTCCTCCTCTGCATGTCTTATCCCCTCTTCCTCTCCTTCATGTTGTTCTGCCTTGCTGGGAGCTCGCAGTGGAACTGGGACATTCCGGGGATTCCACACGCCCTGATTGGTCAACGAGGAAGGACTTCTCTCTTGAGGTCAGCTCATTGCCCCCCCCCCGCCCCCCCACCCCCCCACCCCCCACACCCCGGTACATTCTCGGCAAACTTCGCTATCTTCGTCATCCCTCTTCCCTTTATCGCGTTTAACTAACCGAACTCGACAGGCGGGAGCGTGTGCCTTCTTAAAAAGAATTGCGACTTCCGACATCCTTGTTCTTCTGGAAACCTGACGGTATGTCACACGGTAGTCAACACGGTTGGTCATCACAGATCAGAACCCACAAACACAGGTCGTTAGGGGTACCATAAGGGGAGTCAGGTGGCTCAGCGGTTAAGGCGTGTGGCTCATGATTGGCAGGTTGTGAATTCAATCCCTGGCTGTGGCTACATGACGTTGTGTCCTTGGGCAAGGCACTTCACCCTACTTGCCTCAGGGGAGGGGGGAATGTCCCTGTACTTACTGCAAGTCGCTCTGGATATACCCATATTTATTATATTCTGTTGTCATAACTGTTTTGCACTTCTGGTTGGATGCTAACTGTATTTCGTTACCCTGTACTTGTACCTGTGTAATGACATTAAAGTTGAATCTAATCTAATCTAATAAAAGGGTCTGGTAAATATATATTCTAATCACAGTGTGTTTTCAGATATATTCATACAATTTCAAACACGTTGCATCACAGTTCCAATTGCATACCTTCATTAAAAAGCTGGACTACATAAAAAGCTGGACTACAATTCCTACTTGTATACGTTTATGACTTCCTTCTTGGTCATCGTCGATGGCCAATCACACTGCGTGCTGATCAGAGGAGGCGTGACACTGAACCAGCCCCGCCCCCCCCACCATCCCGGCCGGCTGATTACAGTTAAGGCTTCTTATCTGCCGGAAAAACATGTTACATCAGGGCTCTCACTTTCAGCGTGTACCGGACTGCGCCTGGCGAAGTGAAACCTCGGAGCGGCGACGGACGGGGTTCTGTTTGGCCAATCCGTGAGGATTGACGCCGCACTGCCCTCGCATCAATCATGACTCATCCCGTTACGCCGACGGCGGCGCAACGGCATCCCTCCTTCTTCCGTGTCACCTTCCCATCTCCCTCTCTCTCTATCTCTCTCTCTCTCCCTCTATTTCTCTCTCTCCCTCTATCCCTCTCTCCCTCTCCCACTCTCTCTACCTCTCTCCCTCTCCCTCCCTCCCTCTCCCTCTCTCTCTCTCTCTCCCTCTCTCTCTCTCTCTCGTACTCTTTTTCCTTCTCCCCTGTTTCCTCCCCATCACCCACCGCTGTGCAAGGCAAAGCTGGAACGGCAGTACGCACCGCCACCATCCGTGCCCTCGTTTTTTTTCAAACACGTCTCCTGCCTAATTCACTCCGTTACATAACGGATAATTATACAACTAATTCACCGGGGCTCCTCAAAGGCCGGCATCACAAGGGCACTCGAAGCGCATAACTGCCCAGAGGGTGGGCAACGGAGAGGGGTGCGGGAGGGGGCGCGCGGAGAACAGAGTTGGAAGCGACTCGGAGAAAAAAAACGGGTACACGATATTCAATGAAGTTGAGTGATTTCAGTTCGATTTGAGAATACATGTAAAACAAAAGTCCTTCCCACGTTCACGAGGAGAAAAGCTCCGGATCTCTCCGGAAAGAAGAAAAACCGTCAGGAATGGTACGTCACGCGCACACACAGACTTACTGTTCTCTCCATTGAGACGCGCTACACCTAACGACCCCCCCCCCCCCCACACACCGCCATCCCCCCCCCCCCCCACACACACACACACGCCTCCATCCCCCCCCCCCCCCCCCCCAACCCAAATAAGGACAGTTTCGAAACCACGGTCCCATATGTGTTTCGCCCCGTGTCCCTCTATCTCGCCTGGGCCAGGAAGAGAGCCGGAGCGGCCTGCTCTCTCAGTTCAGCTTGTGACCCCCGCCTGCCTACCCGCCTGCCTGCCTTCACGCCGATGTCCGCAAACGCTTCCTGTCCTCTTTCAACACAGTCTGACATTCCAGGGGAGAACATGTGATCGCGCTCCCTCTCCCTGCCCCCGAAGCCGCCTGCCGGACAGCCCCGGGCCATGTGACCCACCCCCCCCCGCCCGCGCGGCATAAGAACGCATCCTTAAGCCACACTAGGAGAAGAGGTGGAGGCCTGGATTTAACCAGCCGAAGGAGAGGGAAGGGGGTTATAATCCACCTGTTATAAGAACGGTGTGATTATTTAGGAACTGATTGTTGGGACTGTGCTGCAAATAGAGTTTGGGACGCCAGATTGAACGTAGCAGCGGTTTGGCGGGACCAATGCTATTTTCTTTTTACTCCCAACAAGGATGGTTGAGGGAAACATCTGTGAGCGGCTGCGCTGCATTCATGTGGGCCGGCTAGCGTTCTGGGAGGTCAGTGAGACAGCTGTTGGGGCACAAACATCTGCCTGTCTCTCTCTCTCCCTCTTCTCTCTCTCTTGCTCGCTCTTTCTCTCGCTGTCTGTCTCTCTCGCTCTCTTCTCTCATTTTCTTGCTCTCTGTCTATATCTCAGTCTCCCTTTTTTCTCTCTTGCTCGCTTTCTCTCTCTTTCTCTCTCTTTCTCTCTCTTTCTCTCTCTGTCTCTCTCTGTCTTTCTCTGTCTCTCTCTCGGCCTCTCCCTCTCTCTTTCTTGCTCTCTGTCTCTCTCTCTGTCTCTCTCTCTGCCTCTCCCTCTCTCTTTCTTGCTCTCTGTCTCTGTCTTTCTCTCTCTCTCTCTCTTGCTCTCTGTCTCTCTCTCGGTCTCTCTCCCTCTCTCGATCTCTTTCTCTCCGTCTCTCCCTCTCTCGATCTCTTTCTCTCCGTCTCTCTCTTTCTCTCCCTCTTTGTCTCGTAGAACAAAGAGGCGGCTGAAAAGGAACAGCATACGGATGAGGAATCCTGCGATCGAAACCTGGCGGCGGCGGTTAAACCCGCAGCCATGGTGCCAAGCACCGCGGAACGCCGTCGGAGAGATGCCGGGACGGTGTCCGCGGCGTCTGGCGCCATGGCTACGGGACGCCGGTGACGAATTATTTCGTCCTTGGGGCCGTCTGCGGCAGGGTCGCCCAGACGCAGAGGCGGACCGAGATGAGTTTGATGTCCTCGACACGCCTCCACACACCCCCCCCCCCCCCCCCCCACAGAGGGGCAAACGCTGCAAAAGTGGCGGGAAAAAATAAGCACTTTCCCCGTCACGCCAAACACTATGGACGGGAGTGGGATCGCTGTTGACCCTCTCCCTGCAGCTGGTGACACTGATATGAATGAGGATCCCGGAGGGAGGGAGAGGGGAAGGGAAGGGGGAAGGGGGGGGGGGGTATGTTATGTATGTTATTGTATGTCCTTGCTAACGCTGCTCCTGCGTTCTGTCTCCTCCAGCATGCGCCACCAGGAGGGGGCGTGATTCATGGTTCCCAGAAGCGGAACTCCAGGAACAAATCCCAGCTGTTCCGCAGTCACAACGGAAGTGAAGAGGGGGAGAAACGGGGGGGGAGGGGGGGGGGGGGCAGCTAATGTAATTAGCCAACGGCTGAGCGCGAAGGTGGTGGGAGCTGCGTTGAGCCCCACCCTGGAAAGGAGGGGAGGAGGCGGGGGGGGGGGGGGGAGACGACGACACGTTGACGCTCCCTAACGACATCGAACGTGACCATGACTCTTGTATGTCGGGGGGGGGGGGGGGGGGGTGATCAAATGCGATCACACTTAGACCATGACACTTGTATGTCGGGGAAGGGGGAGGGGGGGGAGAAATAGAGGGAGAGAGCAAGAAAGCTGCGAGGGGAGAGGGAGGGCCTGTGCCCAGCCTGTGGACGGTCTAACCCCCTTCTGTGGTTAACCCGACACGGGGGAGGTTCCACCTTTTCAGGACCTGACTTCCTCTTCGGGCAACACTCCACATGACTGAGAACCAGCCAATCTAAACGTAGCCAGTTCCTGTCGCACGGTGCATCAATTAAAAAAGGGAAATCTAAATATGGGCAGTCAAATTGACAGTTATCCCTGCGACTATCTGGCCCCAGTCCAGGGTGTACCCCGCCTAAGGCCCGAAAGTAACTGGGATAGGCTCCAGTCACCCGTGACCCCTAGCGGAAATAAGCCGGCACCGCCAATAAGCGGCAGATAACGAATGAACGAGATTGACGGTTACCTTTTACTGACTTAACATGTATTTACATGTTCCGGGAATGGTTCCGGAAGGGATGGGCCTGGGAAATGGGCGCATGGGAATGGGCAGAGGCGCGCTGCTTACAGGAAAGAACGCGAGACGTCACATGGACAGATGGGAGGGGAGGGGGGGGGGGGGGGGGGGGGGGGGGGGCGGGGGGGAAGGAGGGGCAACCGGATCGTCCGTGCGGTTCGCTTCCGAGAGGGGTGTCTGTCGGGCTGGCACTGCCGAACCCGCCGCTTCCTCTCCAGATCTATTAGCAGGAAATGGCTGGGCTGTGGAGGACAGGGTCCAGCCCCTAACACGCTAATTCAATCATAACCTGGGTTAGATATGAATTAAAGTTGTGTTATGTCTGCCTGAGGGGCAGCTGTCTTTCTCTGTAATGGGCTGAGCTGCAGCCAGAGACAGGGAGAGAACAGCCAGACAGAGCGACAGACCAACAGGCAGGCAGACAGACAGGCAAGCAGGGAGGCAGGGAGACAGCCAGACAGGCAGACAGGCAGACAGACGGATAGACAGGCAGACAGACAGACAGATAGATAGGCAGACAGACAGATAGACAGGCAGACAAACAGTCAGACGGATAGACAGGCAGACAGACAGACAGACAGATAGATAGGCAGACAGACAGATAGACAGACAGACAGACAGGCCAGCGGGTAGACAGGCAGGCAGGGATGCAGACAGACAGACAAACAGACAGATAAACAGGCAGACAGGCAGGCAGACAGACGGTACAGTAAGAGCGCGTCTGAGAAACGATGCCCTCGGCCATGAGTCACCGTCTGTCAGTCAGTCCGTCCGTCTGCCTGTCACCCCGGCCACAACAAAACAAAAAGCCCCGACTCCTCCCAACGGAGCAGAGGAGCCAGCTCCCATCAGATCAGCACGCCCAGCAAGCAGAGGGACTGCGTGCCACGGAACACCATGTGCCGCTCATACGAGGAAGAAGAACAAGCCACCCCTCTGTCCCTTCCGCGTGGCCGCAGCCCAGAGGGCCTGCCGGCCAGTTCATTACACCAAGAGAAGCTGACCTTTGTCTCGTTCGCTTCAAGGTCGGAAATGAACTCCCTCGAAACGCACTTTTTTTTTTCTCCTCCTGCACCTGCTGATTGCGAGGGTTTGATGCGCGTGTGTGTTTGAGCTGGAGATTAACACTTGTGGTCCCACATCCCTACCGGTCTACCTGAGCTTAATCTGTCGGAGCAGGAGCGTGTGTTCCTACTGTATACTGTGTATTCGGTATGTGTACATACAGGGTTTCAACCATGACACGTAAACTGGGTTTTCAAAAGAAGTTATCAATATACATTGGCAGGATCTAAATGTCTAAATTATTTTGATCGATAGAGTACGATCGCCACCTGCTGGACAATTCTAGGTCGTACAGTCACTTCATGAACTCAAACCCATCATGAAATCCCCCCAGCCTGCGCTGGCATGCGCACATATTACGCATACTCGATGCCTGCAACAGCAAATAGGTTTTAGCCGCGACTTGTAACGTAAAGCAGGACGCCATCGCGAAATATATTTCAAAATAAGAGTAGCTCATGCGTGAACAAAATCTTTTACATTACAAAAAAAATTATACCATGATGTATCATTGTGGGTTGATATTCACCTGCAATTGATATCGAAGGAAATTAGCTGGAAAAAAAATCCCCAACTGATAGCAGACGTTATCATTTGTATACTTTTTACGTAGAAAAATGTCCTTGTCCTAACATGTGAAACCTCCTTCTCGCTGCTGATGATTGGTCCATCAACACGTGTTGAGAATCGCTGGGACATTAAGGCACAACAAAGCGTTCTATATCAATATCAAACTTTTTTTTTACACACGGATTGCCGATTTAGGCTGATTTAAGGGCTGCGGTGAAAGTTAAAGACCCGCTGACGATTATTTGATTTTGGTGAGTAAGAATGGCTGTTTTTGAACTCTCCTGCTAACCAGCTAGTAGAAACATGCAGTGACTGGAGGCTGAATGGCCAATGGCAAATTACATTTACATGTAGTCATTCAGCAGACGATCTTATCCAAAGCGACTGACAACAAGTACAGGGACGTTGTAGCCTGAAGTTTCTTGCCCAAGAACATAATGTAATCTGGGAGGGAATCGAACCGGGGACCTTCTGATTATTATCCCGATTCCTTAACCGCACAGCCGCCGTGGAGAAGTGTGGTTTTGTAGTTTTAAATCACCAAACTTGCGATAATTAATCTACATAAAGAGATCATTATTTCATCTTTCATCATAAATAAACTATTTTCTGTAATGATTTGACAGTTCAAGTCGCCTGTTCCCCCGTTAACTTGCATTGAACTCTTCATCCCTGCGTTTGTATGCATTCAAGAATTAACCTAACTACCTACTCACAAGAAAATAACTTGGATTTTAACCCTTAAATAACCTGTTCTTTCACTTCTACAGCACACCTCAGTATGAAATACATATTGGTCACTGGTGGAGTCATCTCTGGTATTGGCAAAGGCATCATTGCCAGCAGTGTTGGAACGATCCTAAAGTCCTGTGGCCTGCATGTCACAGCCATCAAAATCGACCCGTACATCAACATAGATGCTGGGACGTTCTCACCGTACGAACATGGTGGGTTTGGATCCTCAAAGCCATCTTTTGTTGACTGTTATGTCTTTGTCTTGGTTTGATATGGAACAATGCCACCTTCAACAATGCCTTGCAGGGGAGGTGTTTGTGTTGGACGATGGTGGGGAGGTTGACCTGGATCTGGGGAACTACGAACGCTTCCTGGACATCCGGCTGACCAGGGACAACAATCTGACCACAGGGAAGATCTACGAGTCGGTCATCAACAAGGAGAGAAGAGGGGACTACCTGGGCAAGACTGTGCAGGGTGAGGAAGCCTTGCATTTACATGTAGTCATTCAGCAGACGCTCTTATCCAGAGCCACTTAACAGCAAGTACAGGGACGTTCCCCCTGAGGCAAGTAGGGTGAAGAGCCTTGCCCAAGGACACAACGTCATGTTGGCACAGCCCGAGTTTGAACCAGAAACTTCTGATTACTAATCCGACACCCTAACCGACTGCGCCACACGACTCCCTAGGCCTTGTCCTTTCTGAGGAACAGCAGTCTGTATTTTTTTATTTCACATTTTTAATTTATTCTGCAGTTAGAGCAAAATGGAAACGGTCTGTGTTCTGTTATTGCAGTGGTGCCACATATCACAGATGCCATCCAGGAATGGGTGATGCGCCAGGCCAGGATACCCGTGGACGACGATGACGTCGAGCCCCAAGTGTGCGTCATAGAGGTAACGCAACACACACACACACACAGACACACACGCACACCCTTTCTGTCTTACGCTGCCACTTGTGTGAATGGAGCTATCGGGCTGGAGGTCACCCTTTAAGATGCCGTCTGTGTTCGGGTGCCTCTGCTCACCACTGAAGCCTGTTTTTGCCGGTGCAGTTAGGGGGCACCGTCGGGGACATCGAGAGCATGCCTTTCATCGAAGCCTTCCGGCAGTTCCAGTTCAAGGTCAAGAAAGAGAACTTCTGCAACATCCACGTCAGTCTCATACCTCAGGTAAGAATGTAGTGGAAAACGATCCCTCGCACGCACAGACACAAACACATACTTCTTTCAGTCTTCAGGGTACGGGGGAAGTCAAGGGGCTGAGCGGTGAGGGAATCGGGCTGGTAATCAGAAGGTTGAGGGTTCGAATCCCGGCCTCAGGGGGGGAATGTCCCTGTACTTGCTGTAAGTCGCTCTGGATACGAGCGTCTGCTGAATGACTCGATGTAAATTCAGATTCAGAATACTTTATTAATCTCCTAGGGGAAACTCCTTAGCAGCAATGGCACACAGTCTCGCAAAAGCACAGGGGTAAGGGTCTGAGGTAAAAGATTAGAATAGTGCACACAGGGATAAAGGGGTGGGGGAAAACTCGGTAAGTGAATCCACACAAGGAGGGCTTGGATAAATTATTATGCACAGGCTATACAATTACAATTATTCATGTACTGCTCTTGTTTACAGTGTTGTGTTTTAGGATGTACAGGAAATGTATAGTAGCCATCCAGAAAGTGTGTATGCTTTTTGACGTGCATGCACAGTGATAATACATCTTGTGTTGGGGGGGGGGGGGGTTGGTTTCTAGCCCAGTGCTACAGGAGAACAGAAGACCAAACCAACTCAGAACAGCGTTCGGGAGCTGAGGGGTCTGGGCCTGTCCCCTGATCTGGTGAGATATCCCAACAGGATATGATATCACACCTCATGACTTAACCTATGGCGAGGATTTCCCCGGCTCATTGAACCGCGTTCCCAACAGATCATGTGTCGCTGTTCCACTCCGCTAGATAACTTGGTCAAAGAGAAGATCTCCATGTTCTGCCACGTGGAACCAGAACAGGTACCGTAGCCTCTCCGTTTTCGGCTGCAGACGTTGTGGGATGTGGCAGATGGAACGCAGGGCTGTTCATGGTTCCTCTCTGGTTCTCCCACCCCCCCTTTCCCAGGTGATCTGCGTCCATGACGTGTCGTCCATCTACCGGGTTCCCCTCCTGCTGGAGGACCAGGGCGTGGTGGGGTACTTCGCTCGCAGGCTGGACATGCCCATCGAGACGCGGCCCAGGAAGATGCTCACCAAGTGGAAGGAGATGTCAGACAGGTGGGTGTGGTCGTCCTCCAGAGCTGGATGTTTTTTTGTAACAGTTTTTACCGTATGTTTACCGACTATAACTCACTCCGGATAATACATCGCACCAGCCAAAAAATGCAAAATAAAGAAGAAAAAAACGTATATAAATCGCACTGGAGTATAAATCGTGAAACGATGTAATAATGATGCAGAAATTATATAATAGTGTGTTAATAATTTAATGTTAATGATGTGAAATGATATAATAATGTGTTAATAATTTCACACACAAATCGCTCCTGAGTATAAATCGCACCCCAGGCATAACTGAGTTATAATCCGAAAAATAAGTTAATTGGTTTGAATAAATCTCTGGCGTTTAACAACACATCTTTATTTTTTCCGTTGCCTCTTACTGCAGTTATGCAGTCTGAAGGTGTGAGAGTGTAGCTGTCAATTCAACGTGTCGTCGTCTTTCTAGGTCCGACAGATTGCTGGAACACTGCTCCATAGCACTGGTGGGGAAGTACACCAAATTCTCTGACTCGTACGCCTCAGTCATCAAAGCGCTGGAACACTCCGCTCTGGCCATCAGCCACAAGCTGGAAGTCAAGGTGACCGTCCACCAACATTGTTCTAACCAGAAACAGGAAGTTCTTCTGGGATCCTTTACAGAGATTACGAGCGACGAATGAGAACCCATCCATAATCCACACTGCCTCACGATACATCCACTATATAACTGCTAGCTACATGATACCTCATTTAGCAGACGCTTTTATCCAAAGCGACTTACAATTAAGTACAGGAACATTCTCCCTGAGGCAAGGAGGGTGAATTGCCTTTCCCAAGGACACAACATCACATAGCCACAGGCGGGGTTCAAACGCACAACCTTCCAATCACAAGGACGACGCCTTAACCCGCTGAGCCATCTTGACTACATACCAGATTAGTGTTGCCAGCAGCACCAAACAAGAAACCTGGCATGCTTTTAGGGTGAGGCGTTCCTACACAGGCTTGTTTTGGTCTTTCTAATCTTTCCTCTCGATCTCTCCCTTTCTCACACTCAGTACGTAGATTCGGCAGATCTGGAGCCTGAGAAACTGCAGGAGGAGCCGGTGAAATACCACGAGGCGTGGCAGAAGCTCTGCAGTGCCGAGTGAGTTTCCATCGAAACATTTAGCAGACGCTCTTTATCCAGAGCGACTTGCAGTAAGTACAAGCACCCTCCCCCTCCCAGGCAAGAAGGGTGAAGTACCTTGCCCAAGGACACAACGTAATGTTCGTAAAGGGGAATCAAACCCACAACCTTGTGGTTAATAACCCGATTCCTTAACCACCTCAGTCACCTGACTCCCTATTTAAGGCTCTGTACGTTTGTGGAGGAGGGGGAGGGAGCCTGGGGTTGGGGTTGTGGGGGCGGGGGGGTGCTGCACCTCCAGAATAGCGTTGTGCTGACATTGTACTGTCCTTGTCTTGCCTGCCCAGTGGTATTCTGGTTCCGGGAGGGTTTGGCGTCCGAGGAACCGAGGGGAAGATCCACGCCATCAACTGGGCTAGGAAACAGAAGAAGCCCTTCCTAGGTAGCAACACCAGGCAGATGTTGTGTCAGCAAACCGACTTAAGGCTTTTTAATGCGATTATGAAGAACCAAAACATGAGAGGCTGTTATTAACGCGTTATCTGGAACTATCTCAGCCACGGTGCAGTCATTGTTGACGTCCTGATTCTTATCTTTGGGCAGGTGTGTGTTTAGGAATGCAGTTGGCTGTGTGTGAGTTTGCAAGGGATGTTCTGGGTTGGAAAGGTATGGACTGTCTAAATACTAACACACACACACTCACTCTCTGCAGAATCCTTCAGTGGTTTTTGATGGGAAAGGTCACTGGGGGTCATTATTGTGTTTTTTTCTCTCAGATGCCAACTCCACAGAATTCTACCCTGAATCGAAGTACCCAGTGGTAAGTCGTACTGCTCAAACACAGGAAGGAACCGTCCTTTTTAATGGCAGGCCTTGTTGATCGCTCAAACCCAGTCCCTTATTGGTTGTTTCAGGTGATCGAGATGCCAGAGCACAATCCTGGCCAAATGGGCGGGACCATGAGGCTTGGAAAGAGACGGACCATGTTCAAGAGCACCAACAGCATATTGCGTAAGAGCAGCATGCAGCATGTGACTCATGACGGCGTAAATGATCTAAGCTGTGGTTCTGATGGCTTACTTGGCTCTGCATTGCAGGGAAGCTTTACGGAGATGTGGAGTATGTCGACGAAAGACACAGACATCGATTTGAGGTTGGTGAACAGGCCAATTGTTTTCTTATTTCTTCTTTGAATCTGGTTTCACTAGTATACACAGTTCTAGACCTCTTAGTTGAGCCTAGCTATTTATTTAGGCCTTTGTGGTTAGTGATTGTGTTGGTCTCCTGCACAGGTTAACCCAGACCTGAAGCACCACTTTGCAGCGAAGGGCTTACACTTCGTGGGGGAAGATGTGGAAGGGGAGAGGATGGAGATCATAGAGCTGGATGGTGAGTTGACGTATTATGGGAATAAAAATGCATTGGGTATTGGATAAACCAGAACCAGGGGTGGGCAATTCCGGTCCTTGAGGGCCGCTGTCCTAAAGGTTTTAGATGTTTCCCTGCTCCAGCACATCTGATTCTAATGATGGGTCATTATCAGGCTTCCACAGAGCTTGATAACAACCTCTTTATTTGAATCTGGTGTGCTAGACCAGGGAAACATCTAAAACCTTCAGGACTGGAATTGCCCACCCCTGCACTAAATGAATAAATGTAAATCTTAATAAATGACCGTGTAAGATTGCAAATTCACATGAAGACTGGGGTTCTGGTAAGATGCTAGTCTTTCCCCTCTCGTCCTCTCAGAGCACCCGTACTTCGTGGGGGTCCAGTACCACCCGGAGTTCACGTCGCGCCCCATCAAGCCCTCGCCCCCATACTTCGGTCTGCTGCTGGCCGCGGCCGGCAAACTGCAAGGCTACCTTCAGAAGGGCAGCTGCCTGTCGCCACGGTAACCCGCCTCATGCCCTGTGTACATCAGTCCAGTTTCCATGTGCTAACTTTCACCATGCAGCGATTCCTATTCATTTATGAGTGCCTTGGGTAGAGATTCTGTGTGGGAAAATGTTGACTTATTTTAAGCATGCTCATAAATGATGTGTGGGCTGGGAATCTAATGGAATCATATTGATAATACCTAATTTAGCAGACGCTTTTATCCAAAGCGACTTACATTAAGTACAGGGACATTCTCCCTGAGGCAAGTAGAGTGAAGTGCCTTGCCCAAGACCACAACATCACATAGCCACAGCCAGGGTTTGAACTCACAACCTTCCTATCATGAGGCCAACACCTTAACCTGCTGAGCCATCTGACTCCCTATTGAATGATTCCATCAGTCATGATGACACCAATCTCAAAACAAAATTTAACATCCCATTATATACCATGTCTACTACTGTTTGAAAGTACAACAGAATGCTATAGAAGTGCTTGGGTAAAATGATAGGGTGTAACCTTGCATTTCCTCCCAGGGACACCTACAGTGACCACAGTGGCAGCAGCAGTCCAGATTCAGAAGTGTCAAGGATGGGATTGCTCTCCATCTCCCAGGAGATGAAATAGAAGTGGCCTTATTGCTCCATGTATAATTCACTGGATGAGGTTCTACCTCTAGCCAAATCTGATTCATAAATGCATGAAGACTGAATTAATCATGCTCACCTACTACAGGGATTTGTCATTATTTTTCAATGTTGACCAAACTGCCAATATAGTTACCAATGCAGTATATTTCTTCATGATTAAACAGGGTGCTTGCTCTTTCAAAACAGATTTTTTTCCAAGACCTTGACTATGTACCTTTGCGTACTACTGCAAATTGTTGAGATGGTACCAATTGTGTTTATTAGGAATGAATTTGTTATAGTATTCAATGAACAAATGCACAATTCCATGTAAATTGTTTTTACTAAAGTCAATTTTGAATGTGAGTCTATGGAGCCAAATGCTCAAAACTCAAGTCCATTTTGAATGGGAGTGTGCTCAATTGGATATCATTCCATTAGGCTTATGCAGTACATGACCAGTTAGTAAAATTGTAGTTTAAGGCTTATACCTTCCCATTTCACAATGCCATTAAGCTTACTGTAAAGGTCTACCATATGATTATTTCTGGAAATAGTTGGTCTGGAAAACAGTGTTTCAAAATTCCATACAAGATTTTAGCACCCAGTTAAATGAAGTGTTTTTCATGTTGACTTAACATACCAGCAATTGGCATTTAATGCTGCCTTGTGTACATTTTTATGAGATTAAAGGAATGTCCTGTAAAATGTCAATTCTATAAATGCTTAATAAAGTCCAGACAATGAGTTTGAAAACAGTTTGAGCTTTATTTCACTTGACCATGTGGATCTACAAATGCATGTGAGAGTTGATTTTTAGATCAGAATCAATGTAATCTCTATGCAAGATAGAAACAGAATTCTTTGACAGAAGGGAGTTAACAAATCAGTCTGCTTGAACACTGTTACACTGCAGTGAAATGTCAAGCAGATGTTTAGGTTAATGTATGAAAACATGTTTAAATGGTCTTAGAAATATCCATGGTCCATTCACCTCCCAGTCAGGACTTCATCTGGAAGGACAAGAGGGGGACATTAGTCTCCCTCATCAGAAACACAAGGTAGCATCAAGGGATTACTGGCCTCAGTCCCATATCCGCATGTCTCATCCAACCGTCACAATATAGTAGGGTATCATCACAGACCCAAGGGCAATACGTGACACTGCAAACAACATGATCATACCTGTTCCGAGGCCTCTGGACTCAGCCTACTGAAGGAACCTCAGGTGAAGCCTGAAAGACAAGACCCAAAATCAGCTAAAGAGGCTCTACAATCTGATTCAGCCTGAGCATGTTGGAGAGTAGAGTGACTGGCAGAGGCACAGGAAGGCTACGACAGTCAAAGACTCTCCGTTGCTCTGGCACGCATTTGGAGAACGAGGAGCTACAGGCGAGCTCCGGTCCTTAGGATTGCATGCTGCGTTGAGGGGAGGCTGCCCTTGCCTACTGGGTGACTCACCATGTCGTCCATCCACAACAGACTGTGGCAATCTGTGGCATCACTGCTGGAATTAAGAGGCATGTTAGGTCTGTGGATCACTTGACACTAGTGTATACGTTCTCATACAATTTGGCTCAGAAGAGTACATTAGGAGTCTCATTATCGAGGCAATCCTCTCAGTGAGGGCAAGTGTGTCATCATAGCCAGCAGAAAACATGAACAAAGTCTGCCTTTATCTCAGGCAGTTCCGGTCCTTAGGATTGCATGCTGCCCTGATGGGAGGCTGCCCTTGGTACTGGGGGACTCACCATGTCCTCCAACCACCTCCGCTGCATCCGACAGGCTGAGCCATCCGTGGCATCACTGCTGGAATAAGAGGCACGTTAGGTCTGTGGATCACTTGACACTAGTGTATATGTTCTCATATGATTTGGCTCAGAAGAGTACATTAGGAGTCTCATTATCGAGGCAATCCTCTCAGTGAGGGCAAGTGTGTCATCATAGCCAGCAGAAAAACATGAACAATGTCTGCCTTTACCTCAGCGGTCAGTTGGGTCACCATTGGTGTCCACTGATCCCTAAAAGAGAAACCTTGGGTAAGAAAATGTAATACTGTTTCACAGGCTTGGCAAACAGTATTTTTCTAGACATTGCTGAGATTAATGTTCTCATTAGAGCTGGCTCTCAGTGAAGGCAGGTTTGTCATCACAACCAGCAACTTGAGCTGAGCATACCTTGGGTTGAGTCTTCAGCTTTATGTAGTTCAATTCAGGTCAGACCTGGATTTTGAAGGTCTATAAAAGCAAAAGGGGAATGTTAAACAATAAGCAGTTTCAAACATTGTGAACCTTACACGACACTGTTAGTGTCTTTCCCCTTTATGTTGCTGAGTCAGTTACAATGGAACTGGACAGCGACCGTCGGTGAAAGTCATTATGTTGGCATCCCTTTTGACCGTTCTTTGCTACGAGATAACATGAACGGCTTCGATAGGTGCCTAGTTAATCAAGTTTGGACATTAGAGTCAGGTGGCTGAGTGGTTAGAGTAACCTGGCTACTTTATGGGTCCCAGTTCGATTCCCGGCTCCTCCAAATAAACGTTGCGTCTTTACGCAAGTGACTTGCGCTGAATAAGAGTCTGCTAAATGACTAAATGTCTTTATTATATACCTGTTGTTGGTTGAAGAGCCATTTTGCAAAGCCTTGACCGCCACCATCCAGCACTTCCTGAAAGAGACCGGTCCGTTAGCCAAGCAGCTTCAGAAACACACAACTAGCACATTTTACGATGTCAGTGTTCTTTCCCATAAAGTTGCTGAAAAAGTACATATTAACTACACAGCGACCGTCGGTAAAAGATAATACTGTTGGCTCCTTTGTTGACCGATTCAAGCAAATTAAGTTGACCGAATCGGCTTCGATAAGGGCCGCAACGCGATGCAGCGACCACGTGGAGTTTCAAGAGCAAGTATTACAGTTTTAACGCATCAAAACACTCCAGCTCTCCGTAAACTCATCATAAAGCTATAACTTGGTCGTTTATAAGCATTAACACTTGCATGCACAAAACATTTCTTCCTAACACTCAACTCACCGACTGACTTCGTGACACATGGAGGAGAAGAGAGACCGGAACAGGAGGGATCGACGCACTTATACTGAGTGTGAGAGCCTGATTGGTCTAAAATGTCACGTGGTTGGTTTCGTATCATAAGTCATTTAGTTTTGGGGGATGAGTAAGTGTATTGTTTAATAAAACAAATGTATATATATATATATACCAATTAGATGTACAATGTTCAATTTTATATATTATTAATATGTCCTTTATCGATTGATATGATCTGAACAACAAAATCCTAGGCTATATGCTTTCTACCATATTACTACTGTAAAATGTCGAACGAGCGCACACTAGTTGTCAGCATATTTCTTGCTGTTTGCTATATTGGTTCATCTGATCTCGCATTAGACCTCTAATGCATGAAAAGTGGCTGCGTCTTAGGACCATCAAGGCTTTTACTGCAAAGTACCACTAGGTAGCAGCCAAGAGCATCACTCATACCAGTCAAAGATCATGCGCTGCTGTGACAGTCTCTACATCTACACAGTTATAAGCCAATGGGGAGCCCTTCCAGTGTTATAAGTACAATATGGGGATATGGGAATGGAGGATGTCATCATTTAGATTGTATGTGTGTTTTCCAATGGGCAAGGGAATTGCACAGGCAACAATATCTTCACCATATCACTGTCTGAACTTCATATTTCCATTTCCTCCATTTGTGTCTTTCAGCTTCTCTTTTATCAAGTTTTACAAAGTAGCCACATGATTAACAGTGCTTCCTTACTGAGGAGAACAGCCTTGGAAAACAGCCAGATGAAACGTCTAATTCCAGTTCTCTTTCAAACTGGTCTCCTTGAAACTGCTCCTAAATGTCAGGAAAGAGAACACCCTGGACTCAGTGTCATCTCTATAGAAAAGACAAGACTGACCGTGTTAGTGTTCTGAAAACCCATCCAGGATCCCTGAAGGGAACGGACTTACTTCTGACACAAAAGGAGACCTGTCTACATTCCCCTATTGGATGGTTTTTGTGCCTCTCAATTGGCACCACAGCAAGCCTCCATGCCTGCGTGTTTCTGAGCAACCTGCCTGTCTCTGGAGGGAATTAGAGTCCCGTTGAGGACCTTCATTGTCGGCCATGGAGGTTTGATACATTTCACACGCACACATTCCCTCACACACACACACACACACACACACACAAGTTGGGTCTGTACGGCACAACTGGGAGGCGCACCGCACCTCTCAAAGAAAACGTCTATGGGGGAGGGATTTGGAGGGGAGAGTGAATGGCGGGCTCTTTTCAGGTCTTTGGGAGGCAACAATAGTCTTTGTCCAAGATCCTCCACCATTCTTATTGGAGTTACTAAAAGGGAGGGGTGGGCGGGCGGGGACGGAGGGTTGGTTTTTCCATGGTAACAGGAACAAAACTGCTTGGACCCACACTACGCTGGGAACAGGATGAGCTGGGTGCTGTTGGAGAGGAGCGCGCAAACCTCTGCCGAAAAGTCAGCCGAAAGTCTCACTCCTACAACCGACTGAGACGAGGAGGACCCCCCCCCCCCCTCCCCGCCCCGGAAAAGAACAGAGGAGTCCGCGCTGAGCTGGACGAGTGGACGAGAAAAAGGGAGGAAAGAAAAGGCAGCAGGTGTACAAGGAAAGAAACGTCCGTCTATACAGAGGACCAGGACTGACGTACACACACACACGCAGGGCGGTAGCATGAACAGGGACAGTCACAGTGAGGACACTTTGTCCTCCCTGGTTCTGGAGAACATCAAGAATAAACTGATTGACGCCTTCAGGACGACAGGGGACTCCGCCGGTACCTCAGGCTCTGGTCCTCGCTCTGTCCCCATCAGGAGCATGGACAGGAGCCATCAGGCCAACGAGGAGCTGAGGAGAGCGAAGATAGATGGGGCTCTTACCTGGCTGAGATCTGAACTGGTAGGTGTATATGTACTGTATACAACTCTTTTAAATAATTCCTTTTTCCTGTTTGCTTGTAAATACTTTGTGCCTGCATGTGACCATCATGTGTTTGAGTCAACCCAACCCATCATGCGCTTGTCAACCGATCCCTCCTCATATCACAATCATGCAGCTGGAGATGCGCTCCCAGGACCGGCAGCTGGCCCAGACCCTTCTGGGCCTCAACACGGAGATCCAGAGACTCAGGAGGGAAAGTGCCTGTATGTCCGGGGCTCTGGAGCCAAAGGAGGGGGAACACCACTGACCCCCACCCACGTCAACCCACCCTCCAAACAAATTACATCTGCTCTAAGGAAAGTTCTCCGAGCGGGGGGGGGGGGGGGGGGGGGGGGGCTGAGCGGACATAACTTACTGGAGCCCACGAAAGCACTGGAACATTCTTTAGTGGAAATCCATTGAAGTGTTTGTCATTGTGGCATTGATGGATTAGGTAATATCATAGTCAAAGGTCACGCTCACTGCATGGGCGATACGTTGGTCATATATCTGGAGGCCCTTCATTGGCTTGAGTGTGGACTGATTGAAATAACCTTCCATCTCACAGTATGCCAAGAGCAGGGGTCACCGACCTTGGAAAACAAGTTGTTCGCTGGATTATTGTTGTCGACAGTTACGACCCTTCAAATGTTGTTGTGATGATGATGAGTGAACTCTGGCTGCTAGTGCCAGGCTGCCACAGGGTGCCGACTAATGTTAGCCAGGAAACAGCTTTGTTCCTGTTACTGGGAAATCCACGCAAGAAAATTGTGTTTTCTTGCGGGGTATGTCCATCACAAATGGGAGCACTTGATGTGGGTTGGTGTAGCTAGCTAGCCGGGACCTGTGCATGCTGGCCTGCCTTGCCAGTCCTCTCAGTCCACAGTGAGTGACACACACACATGACAAGTCAGCTCATCTATGGATGAATTCCTGCCCGTTTTCCATCCTGGAGTTGCTAACTCGCCTCATGATTAAATTAGGGCTGTCAACGTTAACGTGCGATTAATTTGGAAACTTTAACGCGTTATTAATTTTTTTAACGCAAATTAATCACATCTGCAAATCTGACCACAATCTCCTGCCGTAGTCCTCCAGCGCGGACGTTTACCTGCCTGCGGGTGAAGAAGGAGGAAGTGATGAGTGAGGAGATGGACCCCGGTGTGTTTAACGGCCAATTTAGATTTAAAAAGCTTCCGAATGGGAGTTTAGATAAAACCAGAGTTGTTTGTGAATAGTGCAGTGATGAACTGTCTTTCCACCGTAATACAACGAGTCTGAAGTATCATCTCCGTGCAAAGCACATATTTGCATAGACGAGTTCAAGCAGTGCTCGTCAAACTAGGCTGGCTGAGTGTAGCAGAGCTGGATCTGTCAACACGACGACAACAGCTAAGATAACTAATGCTATCACTAAATGGGTTGCAACGGACTGCAGACTCATTAACATCGTTGAAGACAAAGATGACTCGTTATGGGTGTTTGATAGAGCCCAATTTCAGAGGCGTGTTCACTACAGTGGCACACAGGTGCCCGTGATGAGCAGGTTAAAAAACGCTGATAGCATTGTACGGTTGTTGTTGCTCTGTGAATTAAGATATTCTAATTGGCTGAGATGTCAAATAAAAGTTTTTGTTTTAAAAAGCCCTAACCACTTTGTCATACATTTCTTTACTCAAACACCGTAATTGTAAATAGTATTTTAATTGTGTGATTAATCATGATTACGGAGGGGCCGGCTCAACATGTCCGCTTTTGCTAATTCGGTAGGTAGAAATCGAAACTACACCGGCGTTTTTTGAATCAGGGAGGCGACCCTGAATGGTTTAAAGACGCCTGTGGAAGTGGGGGCCGCCTAGCGGTCACTGTGAGAAATATGAAAATAAATGAAATATTAAAAAAGGAAATGCAGTATCTGCAAAACCGTAACTATTATTGAGGCGAGTATTGTTGTTTTACACTGTTTATTTTCCGACTTGAAATCGCAAAAAAGGGACCCAAGCACCCCAGCCCGTTAGCTCCTCAGCTTGAAGCAATATCAAAGGGGAATCATAAACATGCAATTACAAATTACCCACAAAATGTGGGTAGCATGAGTGATACCAAGGTGTTTTTAAATAAAGTTAAAATAAATAAATAAAATATTTATATTATATATATTATACTGTGTGTGTGTTTAGAACGGCCAGATATGTAAATTCCTTAACCTGCTATTAGGAGGATGTTAGGAATTTTCGGATCAGTGTTGTTGACGTACGAAACTCCAATTTATCATCTGCATCTGTGAAATAAAATCATTTGCGATTAGAAATTCAACGAGTTAAGGTAAGAAAAATAGCTCCTCTCTACAACTTTCCCACACATACTGTAACTTAATAACTTAAATGTGAGGGTTCAAATGTAAATGATAGGTGTATAAAACAAATGTCTTTTCATCAGACTTCAAATCATGAGGAGAACATATGCACCAAGGATCGGCAGGATCCCAAGACTGAATGAAGAAGCCGATGTTTCGGTTATCTTCGCAAGGCATTCTGCCCTCCCCCCACTTGCGGTGGTACCTAAGCCTCCCCCACCTGCTGACGTCGACACCATCCGCCGTCTGGCTCCCATTCAACTCAGGTGTCCGTCATCAGTGTTTTTCGGTCGAAGGAACCCAAGAGTGTCTGATCTACCAAGCAGCCCAGGGATGGGTGATCGAGCAGACAACCCAAAACGTCCTCCTGGACGGAAAACAAACTACCTAGTTGGCAGCTCCTACTTCCCTCACCCTCCCCCACCTCCCAATGTGGGCAACTTGATCCCCATCCAGATCAGATGTCCTTCAGGACGGGTTTTCAGGAAGCGTCGCACGTTCCACGTTGTCCCAGATTCTGATTCAGATTTCTGATTCAGAGGCTCAACCAAGCAGCCAGTGACATCTCCAAGCCAGACATGTGGTGTGTCCTGGTGGACCTTTATTACCTAAATTTAAAACAAATAAAATAATTCGACCCCTTTACATACTGAGTACTGAAAGCATGTTGGCATCAACACAACATACATATGTTTGATTTAATCGTGGTTTAGTCATTAGTTCTCTCTCTTTTACTAACTCTAAAGGTTATCTGTCAATTTCATGATACATTTATATTTAGCAGACACTCTTATCCAGAGGGACTTACAGCAAGTACAGGGACATTCCTGCAAAGAGGAAGATATTATGAATTTCAAAAAACTATTAGCAAATATGAATGTACTTCATTTGTCCAGGTTGTCAAAATGCAATGAAATACGAAGTTCAGTACAGTTGTTAATTTGTTTTTATTCTGAATATATACACCACATAGGTCCACATGGGACATATATATGGATACAACCATATATATGGATATTTCTCTCAAAAACAGAAAACTGCTCAAGCAACAAGGTGAGTGTCACATAATCTACAAGAGTATTTTTGCTCCATTCAGATCCAACATTCAGATCCAAAGAAGAATTCTTACAAGAGGTGGCTCGGGCATCTGTTTCGGATGCCTCCTGGACGCCTCCCTCGGGAGGTGTTCCAGGCATGTCCCACCGGGAGGTGGCCCCGGAGAAGACCTTGGACACGCTGGAGGGACTATGTCTCTCGGCTGGCCTGGGAATGCCTCGGGATCCCCCCGGAGGAGCTGGAGGAGGTTTGTGCGGTGAGGGAAGTCTGGGCTTCCCTGCTCAGACTGCTGCCCCCGCGACCCGGCCCCGGATAAGCGGAAGATAATGGATGGATGGATGGATGGAATCAATTATTTTCGGTACAGGCGAATACCAAAACATTAAGACTAGACTAAATGAAGAGACCATCATGTTGGAAACATTCCTGATCATAAAAAGATCATTTTTCAATTTTTGGGGGGATGACAGCTTCCACTTACGTAATGAAATCAAACAAGGACACATTCCCAAGCAGGGAACTCTCACTTTAAGAATCCTAAGTGATGTCCCTTCCCCTTCTCCCCCACCCCCCTTTAAGGATCAAACTTCAAATACAGGATCAAATAACTGAATTTTCGCACCATCAGAACTTTTGAACAGAAATGACACAAACACATGAAAACTGTTGAAAACTGCAATGTTTATTTATTTATAAAAAAAAAAATGAAAAGCAAATAAGAGAAACAACTAGAGACATGGCACCAGCACACGTATTTCATCCCGCTTTTATTACAGAATCTATACAAACACATTTTAGTGCAAAGAACGGAGAGCTCCAAAAAAAATAAACATTTTCCATTTGACTCCAAGGGCACAGAGGACTAAAAGGGGAAGGAAAGGAGGGAACAGGTAGCACAAGAACTGGAAACAAGGGGTAGACCAGCTAACCGCCCAACCATCAGAGTGAAGTTATTCCTTAGGTGTCCTCAAGGATGAAACACTCTCTGGATTGGAGTGTCTGATACATGACTAAATGTAAATATAGGAATTATGCACAGGATATTATAGTGAGCAGTTCTCATCTGAACTTTGTGTGTAGATGCAACATGTTAGACTACGTGTTTTACTACTCATTTGGCATTTCACAAGAAAGGTCAAACACACCATCACACAAACGTACAAGTGAGTATTCTTGGGGTTGCCCTTAGTCAAACTAGATCTAGACTTAAAATAAGGATGTTCTCTGTAGCAGCCATTTTGAAACAGCTTTGTTAAAATAAAAAAAACATCGGGCCATAATATTCTGAACAAATCCCTGCGAAAACATTTACAATGAAAAGTGAATTTGAATAATCAGAAAATAGCTTTCGTTTTCATATTGGTTACATTGTGAACTTTGTTTAGGATCTTTTAGGTAATCTTGACAAATTATTTGTATTTTGACATTTACCTGCCTCTGTATCTACCACAGATTAAGACAATAACCAACAACATGTGGCATGGCCACATGATGGTTGTGTGAAAGTTTTGTCAGTGTAATCATGAAGCGGCTGTACAGTAGATTACATAGTTGACATGTTGCTACTGTTGGAGAGATTAGGGTACTGAGTTCCGTCTGCTGCAAAGCCTTCTGGGTAGAGACGTAACAGGAGGTGGGCTCATACGTGTGGATAGACAGGAAGAGAAGCTTGTGTAATGGCTGCTGGCCCCAGCTTCGCTCTCTGAGTCCCAGCTGACTTCCTCCTCAGACTCCTCCTCTTCCTCCTCTGGCTCCTCCTCTTCCTCCTCTGGCCCCTCCTCTTCCTCTGCCAGCTCCAGCTTGAGCTCCTGGATGCCAGTGTGAAGGTCCATCAGCTGTCGGATCAGTGCCTGATCCTGAGATCTCATCTCCATCTGAGGAGAGAGGAGACGCTGCCGTCAGCTCCGACACAGAAAGATACACACACACACACACGCACAAGTACATGAGGGGTCATGGGGTGCAGACGGTTAGGGTGTTGGGTTAGTAATATGAAGGTCCCTGTTTCGAAACCCCAGCTGTGTCAACAAGACTTGTCCTTGGGCAAGGCACTTCACTCTACTTGCCTCAGGGGGAATGTCCCTGTCCCTGCTGTAAGTCGAAAATTGCTGTTCTACACGAAGAAACATCTTTACTTCAGAGCAGCTCTGACATTATCTTGCTGATGAAGTTAATGTCCTTATCGTGACATAACCTGCGTTCAAACCTTGTCACTCGCAAGCCAGACGGTTTAGCAAAGCGTCTTTCTTCTCTTCTTTTATGACGGGCGCTTTCATTGCCTGTTTTGTGAAAATGGAACATTCAGAATTGCACCACGCTCAGAGTCTGAGTTTGTCCCAGGAAAGAGGAATGCGAGAACAAAGAAACGTCTTTGCCAATCTGCATTTCGTTCACCGCTAATTAACGGCGTTGAACTAAGGCTGAAAAGTGCTGCTTTTCCAAGTGTTTGTTGTTCAAGCACGGATAAGAAGAAGAAACGTGAACTTTCCTTTGAGTAAAGGTGAACTCCCCTTCGGCCATTGAATGATGAACCTATTGGTCTATCTTGGAACATACTATACAACAAGTTCTGGTTCCTTCTGAAAAGACTTCTTTCCCCTTCATGGCAACTGATGAATGCAGAGACATCATATTTGATTAAATCTAATGGTCCAATTGTTCTACTTGGTAAATGTTTCCATTATTTGTACAACCTAGAAGCCCATATACAATGGGGAACTGAATTAGTACATAGACCCCTGTAGCATATCGTGTCAGGAGGGAGTCAAGTGGCTAAGCAGTAAGGGAGTTGGGCTGGTAACCAGAAGGTTGCGAGTTCGAACCCTGGCTGTGCCAACGTGACGTTGTGTCCTTGTGCAAGGCATTTCACCCTACTTGCCTCAGGGGGAATGTCCCTGTACTTGTAAGTCACTGTGGATAAGAGTGCTGAATGACTGAATGTAAATGCCTGGCAATCATTGCTCTCTGGAGTGCGACTGTAACTGGACTGAGTTTTGTTTGTAGTTCACACAGGCTTGTGTAGTGAGAAGTGGCCTCCATCAACACACTTTGAATCCTTCAAGCTTCAAGATGTCAAACCCCCTGGGTTGCTATGCTGGACCATGAGAGCTTTTTCCCATAATACTAAGAGCCAGTTTAGTGTCAGAACAACATTGTTCAAGTAGCCTCCAGCCTCCAGCCCTCCACCCTCACCACTTCGCCTCTTTGTCTCCCATCTGACGCCTGGGTCTGTTGTGTTCTATGTGCTAGGGACACTGGGTTGCCATGGTAATCTGTCTGGCCAAAGACTCCAAATGCCAAGTGATATATTAATCACTGACAATAGGCTTTCTCTGCATTGGTGACAAAAGGGGGCGAGGACTTCCAGAGAGGGTGACATCGTAACATTGCCCACCCACCCCGAACATCTTAATCACAGCACAAGCCGCTGTCATGACACCCCAACACAATGATGTTTTGAATGTTTGATTTTATGTCTTGGCTTTAAGGTCTGGAAGCCAATAAGATGTCTAGAGGAGAGCACACACTATGCTGAACTTCAGTATTAACGACACTAAGCAAAGCCATTTTCACTTGTACAAATATAATGTGACTGACAAGAATGTAATGTTTCATCATAAAATCAAGTTGAACTGTCCGTAGCAAACCACACAACATAAAATATTATTGCCCTTTAATAATAGACAAAGTATCTCTGTACAGTGAAAGTACATAAACAAGAAGGTTGAAGCTTTGTGATGAATAGAACAACGTTCTCCGTATGGCTTACCAGTTCCCTCCGAAGCCAGGCCAGCGCGCTCTCTATGTCCAGTCTGTAGGGGCTGTCCCTTCCAGCCGGACAACCCACCTTCGGTCCCCCCTCCTCTGGAGACGAGGCTGGGGTCCGGGGGTCCCTGCACAGGCTGGGGCCCGTCGGCTCATCGAACGTGGCCACTCGGCATGAGAAATCTCTCAGTCTGGTCAGGACCATCTCAGTCATGGTTTCTTCACGTAACCGGTGCACAGCCCTGGTGTTCACAGTCCTGGTGTTCACTGCCCTGGTGTTCACAGTCCTGGTGTTCACAGTCCTGGTGTTCACAGTCCTGGTGTTCACAGTCCTGGTGTTCACAGTCCTGGTGTTCACAGTCCTGGTGTTCACAGCCCTGGTGTTCACAGCCCTGGTGTTCACAGTCCTGGTGTTCACAGCCCTGGTGTTCACAGTCCTGGTGTTCACAGTCTGGTGTTCACAGCCCTGGTGTTCACAGTCCTGGTGCTCACAGCCCTGGTGTTCACTGCCCTGGTGTTCACAGCTCTGGTTTGAAGGCTGGTTAGGTTTAATATAGGGTTCCTTAAGCTTTTTAGACACACTTCCTGTGTTCGGACTAAGTTTATTTCAGCTGTAGCTAGATACAGCCTTGTCTAGAGAATTCCTTCTCTCTCTTTGGGCTTCAGACCTCTCTATGCCTCTGCTGTGGACTTAGAACTTAAGAGGAACTCCTCTTCACCTCCCCCTTTCATACACAAACACACACACGCATACACACGAACATCCTATTCTTTGGCACAGTGTGTGTGTGTGTCATCAGACGGGCGTTTACGCAGCGAGGTTGACGTCAGCTCCTTGGCATTGTCCGGTCAGATTCACCCCTAGTTTGTTTACCACACACACACATACACACCCCTCCCATTTAGGAGGAACAGAGGGGGTTTGAAAGGGGGGAGGAAGTCTGATGAAGACAATGTAGCAGCGTTGAGGGACGGTTGGTGAGTGAGGAGCAGAACACAGACTAAACAGTCATATCTCTAGAGCGAGTTTATTAGTCGTTGAAACAGTACCAAACTAAAGGAGCATCATTATTCAGAACAGACTGGTCTTGAATTGAAAAGTCTCGACCAATTGTAACTTTTCTGAGCCCAAGAAAACGGAAGTGGGTTTTCAGCGCCACCACGTGGCACTTGTTGGTAAAATGATTTCTCCCAATCCAGATATCGAAGTTGTGTACGGAGACGAATGTTTGTGAGTTGAAAGATGTGCGTGCTTGTCGTGTATTTACTTCACCGAGCTTCTTCATGAATGAAGCTTCATCTAAAATGCTGAGTAATCGCCAATCACCGACATGCGACTTGATGCAGGTAAACACTAACACGTTCAAACACGATGCAGGCAATTAGGCCTACAATCAACACGGCTCGCATTTCAATTCAATTTTACCAAGATAATCGACCATTCAGAAAGTTATCAGTGTGGAATAGCCGTAAGGTTTGAAGGCTTTCCGGGGGCTTAACTTTGTCTGCACAGTGGGTCTTTTTACCCCCAACGGAAGGCGTGCAGAAAGCGGCTGTTTTGCACACGGTGCATCGTCACAAGGCTGAGATGCGTCAAGTTGACATAGTTTGCGTGTTTGCCAATATCATGTGAGACAATCGAACCGAGGATTAAGGATTTTACAGGCGCAAACTTTCTTGTGGACACGGCTCAACACCGACATGATGGGACTGCACTAAAAAAGAAGGATATACTTTGAGGCGCACACCTTCTTGAGGAAACTGCTCCCTGTTGATATGAGGATTGGACTGTACCCCCCCAAAAATTAACAGTTTAATATACTTTTTTTAAATTGTTGGATCCAACTTTTTTTTTCAGTGTAGTTATTCAACTAACATTTTGCCATCAATTTAGAATTAATTTGAGCATCATGTTCAGAAAAAAGGACCCAGAAAGAGACCACCTGGTTACGGAGAAAAAGGGCAACATGTATACCATCACTATGGGAAGGTAAAGTTGAATAAACGTATTACTTTTTTAAATATATATTTCATAATTTAAGTGTTTTCATGGACATGGTTAGACTATTCAAGTGACTTCAGTTCAGTTGATATGAAATCATACAATCTTTAAGATGTAAATCTGAATGAACAAAGGCTCATTTGTATTGTTCTACATTTTGTCAACCTTTCACAACTAATGTTGTGTTTGATCCGGCACATTGTATTCTTTGCTCACGATCCCTTGTCTAATTCGGAATTACACAACCCCTTTACACACGGATCTAAAGGGTCTGGTATTAAGCAGTGCGCAAAAATTGACCTTTTCAAGGAGCTTCGAGCTTGTGACCTGAACAGCGGGGTTGTCCATCACCGGTTGCGCTCCGGGTTTAGAAACAAGCACAGTTCATGTTATCCCATTGAATAATGCAGTGATATATTACAAATGCACACATACCGGTACACACACACACACACACAGAAGCAGATGCTTCACAACCGTGGTACATATTAATTGGACACATTCGCTCTTTTCATAATTGTCAGGAGGGAGGAGGCTGCAGAGGTTTATATACGTAAGGCGATACTGTAAAAAGGGTCAAAACCGTGAAGGAAGGGGGGAAAACTAGAAATGGGAAAAACTGGGATAGGGCTGGAAACGACTGCCTAGCACACAGGACGATGGCAACGGAGGAAACAAAAAACATGTTAAATAGCGGAGATGATGAGTTGAGGCCCGGATACACGAGAACAGGTGAAATGAATCAGGGCATGACCATAATAGCCTATTTTTGACCATATATCTAAGCTAATGTTTTTTTTTACATCTCGGATTTATTAAGGTATTACTCAACTGTCTTAATTTTTATTCATGCCGTTTTTCACCTCGCCCTTTAATTCAGTGTTTCAGCAGATGAAGGACTGGAGAAAAATGGGGGGGACATTAAGCATTGCCATGACAACAGTCTTGCTCAGGAGAGCAGAGAGCAAGAGAAGAAGCAGGCCCGGAAGAGACTCTATGTGGTCTCAGTTATCTGCCTGGTGTTCATGATAGGGGAGATCCTAGGTGAGAAAATGACACACACACACACACACACCGTCGTCGTAAACCTGTGCCCCCATCTCTGGAACCTTGGCAGTGTGCCTATGTTTTGAGATTGATTCTCTCTTTCTCTCGCTCTCTCTCTCGGTCTCTCTCTCTCTCGGTTTCTCTCCATCCCTCTCCAGGGGGTTATTTTGCAGGCAGCTTGGCGGTGATGACCGATGCTGCCCACTTACTGGTGGACCTGATCAGCTTCATCATCAGCCTCTTCTCGCTGTGGCTCTCCTCCAGACCCGCCACACACAAACTCAGCTTCGGCTGGCACCGCGCCGGTAACCTCCTCTTTCTCCTCATCCCGGTTAATTCACCTCTGATGGGTTTCAGCAAGTGTGACCACGCGATCATCTCACTGGTCTTCTCCTTTCCCTCCTTCCCTGCCCCGGCCTCCCCCCCCCCCCCCCCTCTCCCTCAGAGATCTTGGGGGCTCTACTGTCTGTCTTCACCATCTGGCTGGTGACAGGCGTGCTGGTCTACCTGGCCATAGAGCGCATCATCAGTGACGATTACGTCATCGAGGGCACCATCATGCTCATCACGTCTGGCTGTGCCGTGCTCGCCAATATCATGTGAGCAAACCCGAAAACCAACCGCTACTCCACTTTATTGATTCGCTTCCCTTTCCTCATCCGCCAGCGTACGACACCTAACATATAACCTCACGTGTTGACCGAATGTAAAATGTCATGGTATTTTTGCGTATCGTAGATTGCTAAATGTGGGAGTCAGGTGGCCGAGCGGTGAGGGAATCGGGCTGGTAATCGGAAGATTGCCGGTTCGATTCCCGGCCGTGCCAGATTACGTTGTGTTCTTGGGCAAGGCACTTCACCCTACTTGCCCCGGGGGGGGGGGGGGGGGGGGGAATATCCCTGTACTTCTGTAAGTCTCCCCTGGATAAGAGCGTCTGCTGAATAACTAACTGTAAATGTAAGTCAGTTTCCCAACGCAGGATTCGTCCTCAGCGATTCCCCATGCTGTGTGGAAATAATCTGGTCTGTTCGTGTTTGTGTGTGTGTGTATGTGGGGGTGGGGTGGGGGGCGCAGAATGGCACTGACCTTGCACCAGTCTGGACACGGGCACAGTCACGGTGGCCTCAGCAGCGGACACGGCCACAGTCACAAAGGGGACAAGGGCAAGGGCCACAGCCACTCCCATGGCAAAGGTAACCATGCCCACGGCGACCACGGCGACGGCGACCTTGAGCACCAGGGGACCGATCCGCAGCCAAGGGGCAAGGCCAGGGCCCAGGCTAACGCCAGCGTGCGTTCGGCCTTCGTGCACGTTCTGGGAGACCTGCTGCAGAGCGTCAGCGTGCTGGTCAGCGCCGTCATCATCTTCTTTAAGGTCAGAGGTCAACCGTGGAGGGGATGGGGGTTTCCTGTGTGTTCTACGTGCGTTCTGTGTGTCCTGTATGCGTGTGTGTCTGGCCTTAAATAGAAGCGGTTGTTACTGTTGTGAGTGCGTACACACAATATGACTTATTGATATTTCAAAGTTTTGCTCTTTCTCTCCCTGTCCTCCAGCCGGATTATAAAATAGCTGATCCCATCTGTACGTTCCTGTTCTCCTTGTTTGTTCTGGCTACAACCATCACCATCTTGAGAGACATCCTGGTAGTGTTGATGGAAGGTGAGAAGTCGCTATTTTTGTCTCTTTTTCTCTCTCTCTAATCTCGTATCCTGAACATTAACGTAGACATAACCTGTACTTCCACTAGACTGCTGTAAAAACTCTAAACTGTAACTTCTCTGTTTTGACCCTGCCCCCACCCATTTCTCTCTCTCCCACCCATCCTCCCACCTCTCCCCTTAGGTATTCCTGGGGGGGTGAAGTACAGTGAGGTGAAGGACCGTCTCTTGGCAATAAAGGGGGTCAAGACTGTCCACAACCTCCACATCTGGGCCTTGACCATGAACCAGGTGGTCTTGTCAGCTCATGTGGCCATAGGTACAGTCCTGTGTGTAGCCTTGGGATGCTGTGTCAGCAGTGCGTTAATATGCATGTTTTCCAGAGCCCCGAATCCCAAGTATCGTCTGATTTATCAGTTCTCTTTACTTCCTCAACAGATGACTCGGTGGATTCCCGCCCAATTCTCAGGGAGATGACCCAAGCCTGCTTCTCCACCTATAACTTCCACTCCGTCACCATTCAGATAGAGAAGCAGGCCGACCAGAAGCCTGGGTGTACCTTGTGTGTGGACCCCGCAATATAGCCTTCTATCTGGGAAGCCTTCTGAGCCGGAACCCCATAGGAACAAGCAGATACCAGAAGGAGCTTGATGAAACCACCAAAACTGGTTTATCTTGTCCAGGGGTGGATCTGTTGTCTCAAGTAGGAGGTTTTTCTGAGAGTACCTCGGCGCCTCAGTTTCCCAAAGATGTAAGAATTAAACATTAGGGTTTTGTCGTCCAAACTGGTTCCTATGAAAGTTTATTTAAGTGTTTTGGAAAACGTATATTCTTTTAAAATCGACAATATCTTATGTTTATCTTATGTTAACACATACTGAATTTATTGGATTATTATTCTTAATGTCCCGGAAGCCTATTTTGATATGTGATTCATTATAATCTGTGTTTTGAAGTGTTGCATCTCGAGCAGCAATATGCCCTTTTAAACATGTTAAATTTAATAAAATGTACTGTCTTCACATTATGTTTTAAAATTTTCAATAAGGAACAATGTAAGTCTGTACAAAGAACAATCCAAGTGGTCAGATTGAGTTGTGCTAGATAAGTGGACGAAATGAGAAATATACATCCAGCATCCAGAAGTTTTGGGTTACCGTACCAAGGCAATGTTACTGGATCGTTGCCGAAGAAATTCTAGACATCATGCATGGTCACAGTTAAATACTGACATCAGCCAAGATAACCGATATTGAAGCATATTCTCTTTGACAGCGCATTCTATGTTGCTGAAATTGTATGAGTGCTCTTTTGTAAAAAAAAATATCATGTTTTAGGTCTGGCATTCATAAAAAGTCAATGTGGTTAAACAGTATTGGACTCTTTCTGCCCTCTCACTGTCATCATCTCTCAAATATGAGGGTTGCTCGGCAACAGGCGCACAAATAATCTATTGTCTTCTTGCCCACGTTGATCTCTTTCAACTCAACAAATGTTGACCTTGTAAAAAGCAAGGTACAGTTATAAGGAATGTCCTCAGCTGGAGCTCGGCGCGGTCATTCCAATAGATCGACCATCTTGTTTCCCCGGAGGCCTCAACACATGTCTGTAATTCTGCTCTGGCAGACGTTTGGGTTGGGAGATCTTTATTAACGCTCTACATGTTCCTAACTCAGTTCTTTTTATTGAAGGGAATGGAGAGGAATGACCTACCCTGCTGGAGTTACTGGATCATGTTTTGCAGAGAGTAGTTGCCACACTGTGGTCTTGCTTTTGTGTTTCTCTATTCACCTCTCGTTGTGAACCTCTGTATGCAACCCTTCCTCTTTTGCTGTTTGCACCCCGCTCTACTCTGCTCACATGCTCTGACACACAAGCGCACACATACATTTTCCATTTTGCAACACACACTCAAGTTCTCTCTTCCTCTCTCGCACGCACGCACGCACACACACGCCAACACACACACACAGTAAAGCCCCTTTATCCCAGTCACTGCATAGCTGTAATGCTCAAAGGAATGCACGCGAGACAGCAGGGCTGTAGACCCTGTCGGCCATCAAACACACACACACACACACACACACTAGCTCCCACCCTCCGTCCCTCGCCTTTCATCTCACTCTGCAATCTTTAATCCCCTGACCACTTCTGTCTGGAGGTGAGGGCTGAGTGTAGCTCTGTGGATTTTGGATGGCACCCTCTAAAAAGGTTATTGTGTACCCCCACCACCCCTGCTCCTCTGCCCCCCCCCAACCCCCCATGAACCTAGCCCTGGAAGAACAATATCAGTGCGTTTTTTAATTAAACCCTGGGATGACTGAGTATGGTAGATAAGCTGTCTGAGCCTGATATCGCCCAGCACTAGTCATCATTACAGGCTCACCTTTCCTCTCTCCGGCCAGGGGAGTTCCCCTTTCCCCCTGGCCTGTGTTTGCCTGTCTGTCTGCCGCTCTGTCTGTCTGCTTGTCTGCCTGTCTTTGTTTTTGAATGCTTGTCTCACAATGAGTTTTTCTCTCTCTCTTGTGAGATGATCATTTTGAACCACTGATGAATGGACCGTTGACACGTCCTGATTGAATTTGTCATGGTATCTCGATGCTTAATTATGTACTGACTAACTAAGTTACAGTGCTACTATTCTTGACGATATCCTAGGCGTCAGATGTATGGGCTGAGTTGTTGGCCTACATGTTAACAATCCAGATTACAGACCAATAGGGATCTGAGCTCATCTCAAAGAGTCACAGGCATTCAAAAATCTTCACAACTACTCCGAAGCTGTAATTACACAAGACGAAATGAGCCGGATGATCACGAAGGGAGAAAACATATCATTTCCAAATAGGAAGTCTCAGATGGCCTGGCAGATGGAGCATGGAAGAACAGACTGCTAACGCACATTCATCATGGAGAACTTAACAGCGGACATGACTGCTGTGTGGCGAACAGTAAATGAACAATGAACGAAAACAACCACCTTCAGCCACCTTCAAATCAAATCAACAAAATCAAATAAACATTTATTTGTGTAGCCCTTTTTACAAGCAATGTCACAAAAGCCTAAACATATGCCCATAGAAATGCCCCTCAATCAGCCTAAACCCTCAAGGAAGACAAGGAAAAACTCCCAGAAAAACTAGGTAGCGGATAAAAAAAGACAAGCTCTCAGAAAGAGAGGAAGGACAATATTCAGGTTTACTGTGACCATCGCCAGCTCTACACTAGGTCAAATTCAATTGAAATCATCCCAGTCCCTGTAACCGTCAATTTGAAGGGAATGATGGAAATTAAATAATAGGCATTTCTCATTTTGTTTCATCTTCACTCAAGGCTAAAGGCCAAGCCTTTCATTTCATCAATGAGACTCTTTATTTTCTCCGTCACTCACTGCAGCAATTTAGCAAGGCACAGATGAGCAGAGGATCTATTTCAGGCACTTCTTATATTTGATACTTAAAAAAAAATAAAAAAATAAAGATCTCTCCACAAAGACAGTCATTATTGCCTGGTAATATGTTCAGAAATATCACAATGCAACTATTTAGAAAGTATTTTATATATATTGCCAATGTTGGGTTTTAAATAATGTTTAATGTTTAAGCTGGGGACTGTTTTAGAAACGACCACACCGATAAAGAGTCCTATTTTTAAGTTAAATGATTCTAATGTGTGATTCATTGTAAAGGGCTTCTTCTTAAATAATTTGGAAAGGGATAGGAACCAATAGGTGGCGCTTTAAACCACGTGAACTGAAGGACAGCCGCGAGTTCTGATCTACCGTAATATATGCTTTCGCTCGAAGGCCAATTCCCATTCTACGCTAGTTACGCTACGTATTATCAAGTAAACTTTGAATGATATTATATTTATACAAATATGGAAATAAACCAGATTGCTATTGTATATTCATACAAGTATAAACCTAAATGCTGATTTTAAATGAGGTATTATTATTAAAGGAATTCCGATGCGCCGTTATTAGCATACTTACCGTAATGTAGTGAAGAGAAAGGCTCGCGATGCCACTGTCATGTTGTCAAGCGGGAGTCTCGCGATGCCACCGTAACGTAGTCAAGAGGGAGTCTCGCGATGCCACTGTAATGTGGTCAAGCGGGAGTCTCGCGATGCCTTAGAACTACTCGGAAGAGAAAAGAAGAAACAAATGTTAAACATCCACTATTAAGGCGACACAGGTATTATCTCGACTTTTCAAACGTTTACGCCTTAGAACATCTAGCTGGATAATGCACTTGTACGTTGTTTTGTAAAATGACCTTGACTCTCGCTGCAGACTCGCACTGTGCTGTTGTAATACTGTAGCTAAGAAAAAAAGATTTATGATAGTGTAACTGCAGCCTAGTAACATGCCTGCATGGCTGGACTGGATGGAACTGCAATCGTTATTAAGCTTCTATGAGATCGATCCCTTGAATTGGAACATGCACAGCCTCTTACCTTTTCCAGACAGATAGATTTTGGATCGCATTCACAGGGCACAGATAGTTCCTTCAGCCAGTACAGTACAGCACCAGTGATGTCCATCCTTTCCATATGTCAGAGTTTTTCTTTTTTTCCTGCAGATTATTAGGGTTCTGCAAATTGTAAATTGTAACATTGTAATAACAGTTGCAGATCAATTTGCATGCATCCCCCAAAAAATAAATTCGAAAAGTCCTTAAATATTCTTAAATATAAAAGTGCAAATGTTGCACTTTGTACGATTTCATTTTTAATTCCATGTGAACACACGAATAAAGTTAATAATTCCGTTTTTCTTCTTGTTACTTCTCACATGCTGTCTCTTGTCTTCCTCCCGTTTCCGTGGTGACCAGACGTGTTGAGGCCTGTCCATGTAGACTCACTCATCAATCACTCACGGGTCCTCTTGCCGTCTCCATGACAACCCCTCCCATAGCGACCGGCCTTATGACCTCGGCGCCGTTCGGTGGGCAGCAGGCCCAGGCGGCCAGGGACGTCAACACGGCGTCCCTGTGTCGCATCGGCCAGGAGACGGTACAGGACATTGTCCTGCGCACCATGGAGATCTTCCAGCTGCTGAGAAACATGCAGGTGAACACACACACGCGCACCGCACGCAGGCACGCACACGCACGCACTCAAACAAGCACACACGCACGCACACACACATTTTCTGTGTTCCTCAGCTCTTTCAAACCCTCTCTCACGCAAACACACACACACACGTACACACACACCACACGCACACACACACCACATGCACCCATACACACACACCACACGCACACACACACACGGAAGGAGTTTGTCTCCACTAGACAGTCCCCATCCCTTCAAACCCTCTTTGTCACTCAGAAAGTTATTGTCTAACATAGGCTTACTTCTTTTGACCCAGATAGACACCCAGTGTCAGATAACTGTAAAAGAGCATGACGTGCATTGTTCCTGTTCTCGAAGAACGCACTGAAATCCAGGTTCTACCAGTTCTGTTCGCCGTGCTCCATTCACGTTCCCACGACTAAGACAGAGAACACCCCGTTAGATTTTCGGGCAATATTTAGAATATTAAATATATTAGAAAATAATTAGAAATATTATTTGAAGAATTAGAAATATTAGAATAATAAAGAGCAAAGCGGTCCGCAACATGCGACAGCGAAGACGCCGTTTCGAAAACACGGCTGTCACTCAAGCTTCTCCACCTCGACTTGAACAGTTCTCGTCCCGAGGTAAAGTTCGGCCCTTCTTTGAAACAGGCGGTAATTCAGCCTCCACTGTTAGCTCAGCCAGCCAAGCGGTTAAGCCCCTGCACGTCTTCACATCCTGAGGATCAGACCGTTCCCTGAAGAGAAAGGCTCTGGTTTCATGTCTGGCGTCTGAGAGAAGATCCTTCTGCAACCTATTATAAAACAAAGAAGCATAGGGAGGAAGAAAAGACACAGGAAGACGTTATTGCTCCGGAAATTTCCGCCTCGCCGCCGAACGTACAAACAGCACCGCGGCAACTTGGCTCTCAGATCCAAAGGCTCTTTATTATGTTCGAAAAAAGGGAAAACTAGAAAAGAGATAGCGCTTTCTTGCGCTGGTATGCATACCCTAGAGGCCGTCGTTTAAAGTTGTGGGAGTTGTTTGTTATCAGACAGAACAAGCGCAGGTCTACGGGTGAAAAGACAGCGAGTTATTATTCCACAGGAACAATTGTTGAGGGTTTGTGATGTACAGTGGGTACGGAAAGTATTCAGACCCCTTTCAATTTCAATTTCTGAATACTTACGACCATGGGATATTTCAGTTTTTCTACATACAACAGAATGTTTTACATAAATGTTCCCAAAATTTCACGATTTCTGAATTTGTTTTCTGTGAAAATGGGGTTCTGAGTGTACATTAATTATATATACACTACCGTTCAAAAGTTTGGGGTCACCCAAACAATTTTGTGTTTTCCATGGAAAGTCACACTTATTCACTACCATATGTTGTGAAATGAATAGAAAATAGAGTCAAGACATTGACAAGGTTAGAAATAATGATTTGTATTTGAAATAAGATTTTTTTTTACATCAAACTTTGCTTTCGTCAAAGAATCTTCCATTTGCAGCAATTACAGCATTGCAGACCTTTGGCATTCTAGCTGTTAATTTGTTGAGGTAATCTGGAGAAATTGCACCCCACGCTTCCAGAAGCAGCTCCCACAAGTTGGATTGGTTGGATGGGCACTTCTTGCTTACCATACGGTCAAGCTGCTCCCACCACAGCTCAATGGGGTTCAGATCTGGTGACTGCGCTGGCCACTCCATTACCGATAGAATACCAGGTGCCTGCTTCTGCTCTAAATAGTTCTTGCACAATTTGGAGGTGTGTTTAGGGTCATTGTCCTGTTGTAGGATGAAATTGGCTCCAATCATGCGCTGTCCACTGGGTATGGCATGGCGTTGCAAAATGGAGTGATAGCCTTCCTTATTCAGAATCCCTTTTACCCTGTACAAATCTCCCACCTTACCAGCACCAAAGCAACCCCAGACCATCACATTACCTCCGCCATGCTTAACAGATGGCGTCAGGCATTCTTCCAGCATCTTTTCATTTGTTCTGCGTCTCACAAACGTTCTTCTTTGTGATCCAAACACCTCAAACTTGGATTCATCCATCCACAACACTTTTTTCCAGTCTTCCTCTGTCCAATGTCTGTGTTCTTTTGCCCATCTTAATCTTTTTTTAAAATCTGGCTAGTCTCAGATATGGCTTTTTCTTTGCCACTCTGCCCTGAAGCCCAGAATCCCGCAGCCGCCTCTTCACTGTAGATGTTGACACTGGTGTTTTGCGGGTACTATTTAATGAAGATGCCAGTTGGGGACCTGTGAGGCGTCTGTTTCTCAAACTAGAGACTCTAATGTACTTATCTTCTTGTTTAGTTGTGCAACGCGGCCTCCCACTTCTTTTTCTACTCTGGTTAGAGCCTGTTTGTGCTGTCCTCTGAAGGGAGTAGTACACACCGTTGTAGGAAATCTTCAATTTCTTACCAATTTCTCGCATGGAATAGCCTTCATTTCTAAGAACAAGAATAGACTGTCGAGTTTCAGATGAAAGTTCTCTTTTTTCTGGCCATTTTGAGCGTTTAATTGACCCCACAAATGTGATGCTCCAGAAACTCAATCTGCTCAAAGGGAAGGTCAGTTTTGTAGCTTCTGTAAGGAGCTAAACTGTTTTCAGATGTGTGAACATGATTGCACAAGGGTTTTCTAATCATCAATTAGCCTTCTGAGCCAATGAGCAAACACATTGTACCATTAGAACACTGGAGTGATAGTTGCAGGAAATGGGCCTCTATACACCTATGTAGATATTGCACCAAAAATCTGACATTTGCAGCTAGAATAGTCATTTACCACATTAGCAATGTATAGAGTGTATTTCTTTAAAGTTAAGACTAGTTTAAAGTTATCTTAATTGAAAAGTACAGTGCTTTTCCTTAAAAAATAAGGACATTTCAATGTGACCCTAAACTTTTGAACGGTAGTGTATATATAATTTTTTTGCAAATGGCTGCACTGAAACAGAGTTAAACATTTTAAGGGGTCTAAATACTTTCCATACCCACAGTAGCAATATTTTGACTAGGGTTAATCCACACAGTGATAGACTGTCCGCGTGTGTGTTAGGGTCAAAGGTCATTGTCTGGAATATCACAACCAGAGCTTCTAACGGACACATCCCCCCCCCCCCCCCCCCCCTCCCTCCCCCTTTCCAGCTCCCTAACGGAGTGACTTACCACCCCAACACCCACCAGGACCGGCTGGGCAAACTGCAGGAGCACCTGCGCATGCTCTCCGTGCTCTTCCGCAAGCTGCGGCTCGTCTACGACAAATGCAACGAAAACTGCGCCGGTCTGGACCCCATACCCCCCGAGGTGAGCGGCAGGCAAATGTGCTAACCTGTGGTCCTAACCTGTGGTCTTAACTCATGGTCCTAACCTGTGGTCCTAACCTGTGGTCCTAACCTGTGGTCTTAACTCATGGTCCTAACCTGTGGTCCTAACCTGTGGTCCTAACCTGTGGTCCTAACCCTGTAGTCCTAACCTGTGGTCCTAACCTGTGGTCCTAACCCGTGGTCCTAACCCGTGGTCCTAACCTGTGGTCCTAACCCATGGTCCTAACCCGTGGTTCTAACCTGTGGTCCTAACCTTTGGTCCTAACCTGTGGTCCTAACCTGTGGTCCTAACCCTGTAGTCCTAACCTGTGGTCCTAACCTGTGGTCCTAACCTGTGGTCCTAACCTGTGGTCCTAACCTGTGGTCCTAACCCCTGATGAAGTGCTCTTTTCTAACCCCTGCCTGCTATGGGATTGTTTTCCTAGTCCCAGTCAGCGCACCAAAGTTTAGTTCGACCTCGTGACCTCCCGACGCGAGTTGTTTTTCTAGTTGGGGGGTATTGTGCTTTCAGTGGCTTTAATCTCCCTGCAGAAGTAAAACAGTTACCGGAGTCCAGTTTCATTGCAAAAATGGCTGACAGTTTCATGTGTGTACAGAGGAAGTGTGTGTGTGTGTGTTGGGGGGGAACTGACAGGAAGTAGGTCACAGGAAGCCCCAGAGGGATTCTTATCTCCACCGCAGTCTCCCTCAGGTCGAAATCATCTCCGCTCTACATCGTCCTGCCTGTTCTGCTGTCCGGCCCCCCAGGGGCCCCTTAGCGGTGGTTATGGACGGCCACCTCTACACACTCCCGGTAGCCACTTAGACTGGCCCAGGGGCTCACGCTCGCTGCGGCAGGGCCACACAAAGACCTGCTCCGGAGCTGGGCTAATTGCGTGAGGTGATTTCATTTATCCTGACCACGGGCTTGCTCTTGTCTTGACTTTCGTTGTGCATGAATCCTGAGAATGAGAACTGGGTTATCTATATATAAATATCTAACTATAAATGTGGTTATTTTGTGGGGGGGTGGGGGGGGGGGGGATTGTCGCTGTACTTGCTTTAAGTCGCTAAACGACTCAATGTAAACGTGCCTCTGTAAGGGCCTATACGACCCTTGACGGGGTCTCCGACCCACTGCTGCAGGGGCGTGCACTGCAGCCAACGGGTGAAAGCCAGTCCACTTCACCCACCACACTAAAGGGTGGCACCCTGTTTTCAGTGTTTACATCTTCCCCTTCGAGGGCCTGGACCCACTTACCGCTGACTGACCAATACTCAGCCGCAGCATGTTGCTGCTGGAGGTTGTTGATTTTGGCCCTCGCCGGCCCACCATTCATCATCCTGTGGAATTCAGGTGCCTGATACCGCTGCCATTGGCCGCCTCAAACAGGAAGTGGAATCAATGACTCAGCCGCTATGACCTCAGCCCAGGGCCTAATTAGCGGCGGGTTCGGTAATGAACAGCTGGTAGAGCTGCAGACATCAGCGTTCCCCCCCTTCCCCCTTCTCCCTCCCTCCCTCCCTCCCTCCCTCCCTCCCTCCCCCTCCCCTTCGTCCCTCGAGCAATCAGCGAGGTCCTAGACGCCCTGGCAGTGCCTGCACTGCGAGCGGCAGCCATGTCATTTAATTTACTCCTTCTCCCCACCCCCTCCGTCCTCCCCCCCCTCCGTCCTCCCCCCCCTCCGTCCACCCCCCCCTCCGTCCACCTTTTTTCCCCCGCTGTTAGCTAGGAGACCGGGAGAGGTTTGTTAGCCCATTCTTCTCTGTCAGGAGGGAAACAACCATTCATCTTGGGGCGGAGGAGACGTGGGTTATGACTCACACACACACACACACACACACACAGATGCACGTATGGACTGACATACAGTCAGTCTCCTTCCCTCCCTTTTAGCCTCCCTTTTAGCCTCTCTTTCTGCCTCTCTTTCCGCCTGTCTTTCCACCTCGCTCTGCCTCTCCCTACCCTGCACATTACATTTTCCTCCACATACTACCAGTAAGTTCTCTTACCAGAAAAATAAAGTCTCTGGATCAACTGCCAAAATCATCCTTGCAATTTTATACACACACACACACACACACCGTAGGCACTTTTCCGTTTCAAGTTTTCCCCCCCAATTTGAGCCATGTGACGAGTGGCCGTTTGCCTAATGTGACATCCTGCACATGTCAGCTGTCTTCCTTCCCCTGTGAGTTCCACAGCTGAGGCTTGGCAGAGGATTCTGGGACTGGGAAATAACTGCCAGATACCACCGTTGTCTCTCTCTCTCTCTCTCTCTCTACCCCCCTCTCTCCCCCTCTGTCTTTAATCTCTCCCTCCCCCCTGCTTTGCCCCCCCCCCACCACCTTTTCCTCCCTGCTTGAGGGGTACCGACGCTGGCCTTTACCAGATACCTCCAGCCTCCAAGCCTCCCAAGTTCTCTCACACAGCAGACCACACCTTTCCTCATCTCCCAGCCCTCTATCCCTCTAGCTCTCAAGCTTTTCTCCTCTCTGTAGCCCTCTAGCAAGTCCCCTTCCCACACACACACACACACACACACCGTCCAACCCCAGTCCTCCAGGCATGCTGTTCCCCCAGCCTGCTTTAATCATTGTCTAGATCCTCAGCCAGTTTTTTTGAAAAACCTCAAGTCGAAGCTGCCATGAAACTGGAATTAGCCGGAATTTGGAACCGCACTCGGCCACATTTGTTCTGGATTCAGCAGTGTTTTGTCACCTGGCAAAGCTTTTTATTGGCCGGTAATTATCTGCAGTCCTATAGCCAATCTGTGTTTACAATCTTGATTTCGGAATGAAAGTTGTGTTTCCAGAGGGAGGTTTTAGATAGTTATATATTTTCTCAAGCACAAAATGGCCGATTTAATTCCAACCGTTGTGTATCAACACAGCGAAGCAGTTGAAACCTTGGATGTTGAGGTAATAATGTGCCTACGCTCATCCCTGCATGGATGAGTATGTGTGCGTCTGGATTTCATAGGTTAGCGTGTACGTGTATTTGGCGTTTGCTTGCGTCGCACCAACGCAAGCATGTGTTTCAATCGGAATGGGTGTGTTTGCGTGTGTGTGTGTGATGCAGCGCTGCGCAGGGAACACAGTGTCCCACTGGACCCAGCAAGCCCACCCCCCCTCCCCCCCAGATCCCAGCTGCTTTCCAACAGCAGGGGGCAGTCTTATTTAAAGCACAGGCGTCAAGACACTATATCCGGAGGCCACAAACCTCCCTCAACGTCACGGCAAACAGACAAGGTCAAGAAGCGCAAAGGTTTTCAAATGAATCAAGCCCTTCCTGTCTAGTCAGCCTGAAAGGGCTTTGGAATCCTTCTAAAGCTTCGAGAATCGTGAGGCTGGGCAGGAGATGAGGAGCGACGTGCTGGAAACCATTTTCACAGCCGTTTCTTTATCAGGTGAAAGTTTTCGGCAAGCGTAATGCGAATTTTAGGATGTTCGTATGGTGTATTTGTTCTAATAGTGGTTGAACGGTTGGGTCATCTGAAGATATAAAGTAGTTGAAGATATTTCGGACCCAAGGGGAGGTTCTTTAAAAGGGTTAGTTGGAGACGGTAAAATGCTAACGAAGACGTTTTTGGTTTGTAAGGTCTTTTGGAGTGGACGATCCATAGAGAGTTCTTTGTTTATATTATCAGAGTCTTGTCAATCCCAGAGCCTCCTTCCACATACGGAAGCGGAAGATGTCCAGGGTATCAAAACTCGTCAGATACGGTTTGGCGTTGGCTACTTTTCATCCCATCTCGTAAACGAACAGGCGTTGCGTTATCGTCTTATGTTTTGTGTCAGTGATGGTTAAGTTTAGTCTTTTTTAACATTCAGTCATTTAGCAGACGCTCTTATGCAGAGCGACCTACAGCAAGAGCAGGGACATTCCGCCTGAGGCAAGTAGGGTGAAGTGCCTTGCCCAGGGAAATGAGAAAAAACTCGCAACCTTCCGATCTCTAGCCCGCCGCCTTAACCGCTCAGCCACCTGACTCCCTGAAAATGAAGTATAGATTGGAGTACGTTGTTATATTACATCGTACTTCAAACAAACCTTTACCTTACACTTCATTCCACTCGACGATGGATACTCTTACAGAACGTCCCGATACAAGCCAGCAAGGCTGACCAAGGCTAAACTCTACGATTCTTCAATCGCAAGAACAAGACGAGAACATCGGATGATTCACCGCACTCGGCTACTCGAATTGAACCTAAATCCACTCTTGCGGTGTTTCCACAGCAACTGATCCCTTACGTGGAGGACGAGAGCTCCAAACACGAGGAGCGCTCGGCCAGCCAAGTCCACCCGGCAACGGAGGAGAGGAGAGAGGTCCTGGAAGTCAATAAGGTGCGTGGCCTGCTGGGTATACCTAACAACAACACACAACACCTCCTCGCATCGCTCTCTCTCTCTCCCGTTCCCTCTCTTTCTCTGGATATTTCCCTTCCTCTGTCTCTCCCCCCTTTCCCCTGTATTTCTTCACGGACAAGACTGGCGGCAGTGTTAAAGAGGTCCCAAAGGTTAATAAGAGCCAAGCCTACTCTGCGTATTTAACGCAGACACGCTCGCTCTTTCTCTTCATCCGTTCCCCCCTTACGTGTATCTCTTCTCTGTCTCTCCCCCTTCCTCCTCCCCACCTTTCTCCGTGTCTTTCGCGCACGCACACATGCACACAGACACGCGCGCACACACACCAACAGCTAGCACTCTGAGTTCTTTCCACTCCCTCAAGCTTTACCTGAAGTATTTATAGCCACTAGGGTTTTGGGTAAAACCCAACATGCATTATTTGACAGAATTTTATATTTTTTTCCTGCTCTGCTTCTCTATCGTCGTCGAATGCGGTCGGAAATGTGCGTGGGAGCGCTGTGCTGTAATAGGTGCATGTCTGGGCTGGCCATAGTTCTAATGGACTTAAAGGTCTCCTGTGTCAGTGGTGAGTATTGGTTAGTTCTAAGTGCGTTCCCCAACCTCCTCCGGAAGATTCCATCTGCAGCCAAAACAGCAACGAAACTATCCTGTTATAAAGACAACGAACAGCCAGGACTAACTGGATTCTAACTGTAGAACTATGGCTGCCAGCGTCACGGTGTCTGCTCACATGATATTGGAAGTGAACTGAATTCACATTACCTCCATGCTTCACTAAACCATGGCCATTTGCCCGTAATGAAGTAACAAAAACAAAACGACAACACTCTCGCCCTCCATCACTTCCGCCCGCCGGCCCCCTTCAGCGTAGGCCTTCTCCCCACCCAGCTGTTCCTCTCCCCCCCCCCCCCTCCCTCACACCCTTCCGTCTGTCCCTCCCTCCCTCTCTCCCTCCCTCCCGAAGCCAAACCACTCCTCTCCTCTTCAGAGATCCCCCTCTCCTCCCTCCGACCTACCCTTCCTCTCATCTCTACCCAGGCGCTCCTCTCTGGATCCCTCCTCTCCACTCCACAGCTTTCCTCCTCCTCTCCTTCTCCTCCTCTCTTCTGCCTCTCCTCTTCCTCCTCTTTTCTGCCTCTCCTCCTCCCCTCTCCTCCACAGCTCTCCTCCTCCTCCCCTCTCCTCCACAGTTCTCCTCCTCCTCTCCTTCTCCTCCTCTCTTCTGCCTCTCCTCTTCCTCCTCTTTTCTGCCTCTCCTCCTCCCCTCTCCTCCACAGCCCTCCTCCTCCTCCCCTCTCCTCCACAGTTCTCCTCTCCTTCTCCTCCTCTCTTCTGCCTCTCCTCTTCCTCCTCTTTTCTGCCTCTCCTCTTCCTCCTCTTTTCTGCCTCTCCTCTTCCTCCTCTTTTCTGCCTCTCCTCTTCCTTCTCTTTTCTGCCTCTCCTCCTCCCCTCTCCTCCACAGCTCCTCTCCTCATTCCCTCTACTCCTCCCCTCTCCTCCACAGCTCCTCTCCTCCACAGCTCCTCTCCTCCTCCCCTCTTCTCCACAGCTCCTCTCCTCGTCCCCTCTTCTCCACAGCTCCTCTCCTCTTCCCCTCTCCTCCACAGCTCCTCTCCTCCTCCCCTCTCCTCCTCCCCTCTTCTCCACAGCTCCTCTCCTCCTCCCCTCTCCTCCACAGCTCCTCTCCTCCTCCCCTCTCCTCCTCCCCTCTTCTCCACAGCTCCTCTCCTCCTCCTTTCCTCTCCTCTCCTACCCAGCTGATCTCCTCCCCAGCTGCTCAGTGGAGGCAGCTGTGGGAGAACACGCCTTGGGAGGCAGAGGCGGAGGCGGTCATCTCAGCAGGGGAGTCGAGTAACAGCATGGGGGAAGCAGATGTTAGCAGCCTGGCTACATCTGCCACGGTGACCCGCGCCAGATAGCAGCTAGCTAGCTAGCCAGCTAGCATCCAAAAAGAGAACAGGGGAGGGGGAGGGATGAAGCGAGATGGGGTGGTGGTCCAAACAGATGGGGCTTAAACAGGGGGGGGGGGGGGGGTGGAGGGAGAGGGGGGGGGGGGGGGAGAGGGGGGGAGAGAGGTGAGGGAAAGGATAATTTTGGAACACGGGGGAAAAGAAAGGGAGACAGACGGAATGATACATCTTAGATAAGATGCGGACAGATGGATGGATTTGTATCGGAGAAGAAGATGAGAGAAAGGTCTAGAACAGATCATTAGTAGAAGGGAGAAGATCCAAGCGTTGAAGGTAGACAGCCCGTCTGCCTCCCGAACAGAGGAAGGAAGGAGTCGGCGGAAAGATTGACGAGCGTTTTTGGATTGATAGATGAACAGACGGCAAGATGTCAGCTCTTAGTCATTCACACCCAGATACCAGGCGTTCGAGGCAATAACACAGCCGGCTTGATGAAAGGACATTTCTCTACAGGAGAAATAGGACTTTTCACTTTCACAGAATGCCAAACGAGAGGGAAGGCGGGACGTAAGGGAGGGAATTTAACAGATTAATCCGTTGAACGGAAAGATCCGGCTCTGTTTGGTGGGCTAAGGCCCTTGTGCTGGCACTTGTGCTGTTAGTGTATGTCTGTTTCGCTATCCTTGTAAAACCTATCATCCGCGGTTTAGATGAGAGGGAGGGGGAGAGAGAGAGGGGGGGGAGGGAGAGAGAGAGAGGGAGGGAGAGAGAGAGGGAGGGATGGAGGGAGAGACGGAGGGAGAGAGGAAGGGAGGAAGAGAAGGGAGGGATGGAGAGAGAGGGAAGGAGGGAGGGAGGGAGAGAGGGAAGGAGAGAGGGAGGGAGAGAGGGAGAGGGAGGGAGGGAGAGACGGAGGGAGAGAGAGGAAGGGAGGAAGAGAAGGGAGGGATGGAGAGAGAGCGAGAGAGGGAGGGATAGAGGGAGAGAGGGAAGGAGAGGGAGGGAGCTGGTGAACGTTAAGCCTGCTGGATAGATGTGGAGGAGGCTGATAAATAGCTCCTCCATGGTAATGTCTCGCTGCTTCATGGGTCGTCCTGGTGGTGAGTGATAGCCTTGCTCTCGTTATCTGTCGATTGGGGTAATTGCTGTTTGTCGGGGCCCCGCTGACTGATGGTGATGCAATCTGCCTTAGGAGGGAGGATGGAGGGAGGAGGAGAAGAAGGGGGAAGGATGAAGGGGGGGCAGCATCGTTCTCCACAAGTGCCTGTGGCGCGCGCGCGTCTGCTTACGCGCACGGCACGCGCACGATGCGACGGGTAAGAGCGCCCGTACCCGAGATGAGAAGGGAAGCGCTCGGGCGATCGCGCCCGTACGTTGGGGGCGTGCCCCGTACGACAAAACAACCGCGCCCCCCGTGCGCGAGCGCGCCCCGACCAGGGAACGCGCTCACGCTCGAAACAGCGGCGGCCGCCACAGCAGCCTGGTACGCACGGACGCCCACGCCCCCTTTTTTCCATAAATGTTTAAGAAGGCATTAGCCATAATTCATTGGCCCCCTAATGGTTTGAGATTGCTCAATCTCAGAGCTGCAGACCTTTTGTGCCGCGGACTGTGACGCTGCATATCAATCTGGGATTGATTTCTGGGAGTTCCTTCCCCACCAAAGACCCGGAGCAAACTTCCGGTGGGGGGGGGGGGGTGAGGGGGGGCCCCGGTGGACATGAATACGAAGCTTAATGAAGGTATTCTCATTGCTTGACACACAGCAATTAGTGGAGAGGGGGCCATGGAGAGGATCACAGGTAGACTGCACACAACAGCAGCGTGAACTGGATTTAGAACCTTCTGCTGGTTGGTCTCATCCGAGATTAGATTTGGCCGGCTGGCTGGTTTTCTTGACTGGCTGCCTGGCTGGTTGGCTGACTGGGCTACAGGCTGGCTCTCTGGTTGCCTGGATGCCTGACTGGCTGCCTGCCTGGCTGACTGCCTGGCTGGCTAACTGATTGGCTGTCTGACTGGTTGGCTGACTGACTGATTGGCTGGCTGACTGCCTGGCTGGCTGGCTGACTGGCTGGCTCACCGAAAGGCTGACCGGCTTAGAGGGTGTGCGTTTTCCAGAATAGAAAGATGATGATTCACTGTTCTTTTCTTCCTTGATAATGATCCCATCTGGGAAATGTGACTAGCTGTCTGCACATAACTCCCTTCGCCCACCCACCCACCCACCCTCCCTCCCTCCCTATCCATCCCCTCCGTCCTTGGGATGTTCCTGAGGACCCTCTTCCCTCCGTGTCTGATCTGACCCTTGACCCTCCCTCCCATTCCCCCGCTTTCCTCCCATCACTCATTTGGGGATTCCTCCCCCCTCCATCCCCTGTCCTTCCATCGCTCACTTTCCCTCCCTCCCCCCCCTCTCCGTTCCTCCCTCCCCGCACCCCTCCATCGCTCCGTCCGCCACCCCTACGATAGGGCAGGCCCCGCCCATCCCCGATGCTCCAACCAATGGCTGCCGCCATCGCCTCTCTGCCCCGGGTTTGATTTAATACCGGCGTAAGTGTGAATAAATTCCTGTCACAGCCTATTAAGGGGGCCTTGGAGAGATTTGGCCTGTTATTAATTCGCTCCCCCCCTCTCTCCAGCCCTCGTTCTAGCGCGCGCTCGCTTGCTTTTTAAATACCCTGTTAATTACAGCGTCTGTCCTCTTTATTCAAATGAGAGTGAGAAATTAAAAGCAAGACATGTTTATAATTTCAAACAGGACCTCCCCCCCTTTCCTTTCCCTTCCTGCACCAACGCTGGTTGAAAGGCAGGTTGTTTTGCCTGGCTGGTTTGCTGGCTGTTTGCCTGGCTTGCTGTTTGTCTGGCTGGGGTGTGTTTAATGGATTCCAGGGGCATTGGTGGTCCTTGTTGTGTGGAGAGCGGGGCTGTGTGTCTCTGCTGGGGCCTGAGGATAAACAAACACGACCCTGAACTGTAATGAGACGGAGAGAGAGGAGGTGGGAGAGCCGCCACAAAAGACCCTCTCTCTCCCTCTCTCTCTCTCTCTTCCTCCCTCCCTCCCTCCCTCTCTTCCTCTCTCTCTCTCCCTCCCTCTCTCCCTCTCTCTCTTCCCCTCCCTCCCTCCCTCCCTCCCTCTCTTCCTCTCTCCCTTTCTCCCCGTCTCGCTCTCGCTCTCTCCCCCTGTGTCTCTACCCCTCCAAAGAGGAGACCATTAGCCCCCGTCTGTGCCAGGGGGCTTTTAATTGGTGGACACTGGGTCAGGGAGCGTCTTTCTGGCGGACGAGGAGGCTGTTTTCCGGATAACACAGCACCCGCCGCCCCCCCCTCCCCCCCCTCCCCCCCCCCCCAGCGGTTTGCAGTACTTAATGCAATAACGCAAATAAACCGAGG
>CM059334.1:4136872-4167021 GCA_030340685.1 Protosalanx chinensis | reverse complement strand
GGCTGTGCTTCTCCTGCCTGCGTTCGTTCCAGACGCTGGTTTTAGCACTGCACACGCTGCAGCTTTCCTCCGAACACAGCCGAGGTAGTGTGTGTGGGTGTGTGTGTGGGTGTGTGCGTGTGTGTCTTGTGTGTGTGGGTGTGTGTATTTTGTGTGTGTGTGTGTGTGTCTTTTGTGTGCGTGTGTCTCTCTGGGCGTACGTGTGTGTGCTCACTGCACCATAGGTAAAGTGATATGTCTGTGGATTGGCTGCCAGGCCGTGTTGTTTTTCCCCCCTCGCCTGGAAAATAGATAAATAAATCTGCAGAGATAGCTGAGCTGTATGGGAGTCGTGTTCCATTCGGCTCTCTTCTCCCAGACCAAGGGAGGTGTGACGAATGGGTTGTGTTAAGCATCAAAGCCGGTGATCTAATGCATGAATCCTTGACATGCGGAGGTGAGGGTTACGCAAGACCCTGGGGTGTCGGCCCTCGTCTGTTTGAAGGTGACATGAGCACGCGGCAGAAAGGCCAGCTGGATTAAAGTCAGGAGGGAGAGAGAGGGCGAGAGAGATAGAGAGAGAGAGAGAGAGATACATATATAGAGAGATACATATATAGAGAGATACATATAGAGATAGACAGAGAGAGAAATACATATAGAGATAGATAAATATAGAGACAGAGAGAGAGAGACAGAGAGAGCGATACATATAGAGAAAGAGAGAGACAGACAGCGAGAAAATGGAAAATAGAGAAGGGGGAAAAAAAGAAATGGAGAAATTGTGCCTCAGAGTGTTCTCATATATTCTCCTGTATATTCACTTACACATGCACTCTATTTCCCTTGCACAAACACCCTCCCTCCCTCCCTCCCTGCCCTCCCGCCCTGCCCTCCCTCTCTCACACACACAGATGAACACACACACACACAGATGTACAGATTTTCACAGCCGCATTTAGCCTCTGCCCCTCATCCCTCCACCTCATCACGGAGGGAGCCGTGACAAGTTTACTACAGCTGTAATTTCCCTCTTAATTACCGTCGCCAGGGCGGGAAAACGCGCTTGCCAGCGAGAGGCAGCCCTTTAACACGGCGGCCTCCCCTCTCTCCTGCCCTCCCTCCCTCTCCCTCCCCCCTCCCCTCCTCAGAGCCCTGCTCCCCGCAAACGCTCGTTCAAGTGTCTTCCGGGCGGAAGGGAGCGAATCGCAACCCGCCCCTTTCCCCGAACGCGCCCAACCGCTGTTCGCCGTGAGCCAATGGGAACGCGGGGCGTGGAGCTCACCTTTCAGCGGGCAGGAAGCGAGACTTGTGCGCTTCAAAACGTTTCATTAGAAGCCCCTCCGTCGTCCTCCCCCCCCCTAATAGTTTTATAATAATAGTTTGTCGAACAAAAGCCATTTGTTTCACTATGGGGAAATGACTCATGCACACCGCCACTCCGCATCATCCTCCAACCGAACCCTTTTGGCTCCGCCGGCGCATTTGGCCGTAGAAGGTGTTGAATTATGACGCAGTGTATATTTTATCGTGGCCCCGGCGCGAAGCCGGCTCTCCAAGCTCGTAACGGGAGCAGCAGCCAGGGCCTGCCAGCTGGGCGATGTCGCTGGCAACGCCCGGCCGCCGCGCAAGAGCCACCAGGGGCGAATGACACGCAAGCTACCCCCGCATTTTTTTACGAGTGGATATATTACTTCTCATTATGCACGTATTAAATCATTGTTTGGAACGACAGGGCCTTTTCTTTCGCGCATTGGATCTGCTTTCAAGAGCTCGTGTCACTGGGATTGCTATGGAAAAGGTCATCCGTCTCCTTCTCTCTGTACGTGTCTCTCTGTGTGTTTTCTCTGTCTCTCTCTCTCTCTGTCTTTCTCTCTCTCTCATTGTCTCTCTGTCTTTCTCTCGGCCTCTTTTTCTCTCTCTCTCTCTCTGTCTCTGTCTCTCACTTCCTCTCTGTCTCTCCCTCTCCCTCTCTCTATCGCTTCCTCTCTCCCCTTAATAGTTTTGTTGTCTCTTTGCAAGGAGCACCCAAGCTCATCTCCTTAAGCTTGTTTTATGATCGTACCACTCAGCCACCTCAGCTCAGATCTCTCGTTCTCACGAGAAAGGGAGGCAAGCTGAGGGGAGGGATATTGGAGTCTGCCATCGCGCACTCGAGACTGCAGCCTGGCGCCTGTCCTCTCAGCAGAGCCTCGGCACGTTCGGCTCCACATCTCACCTGCGTTGACGCCCAGTGAGAAGGAGAGAGCGGAGGGGGGGGGGGGGGGGGGGGAGTGGGGAGAACGGGAGGGAGGGAGAGAAGGTTTGAAAAGTGGATCAAAGATAGAGAGATCCCAGAAAGTGAAGGATGGGGCCGGAATATCCTCTCCATAAATAATGCAGCTACCAGGGAAACCTTTAGCGCAGACAGCACAGTTATTCAGCATTGCTATAGGACAATGGCAATCCAGGGCTCCTACCTAACACTGCTACCTAACACGGCTATCCAGGACTTCTACCCATCACTGCTACCTAACACTGCTACCTACATGGCTATCCAGGACTTCTACCCATCACTGCTACCTAACACTGCTACCTAACACGGCTATCCAGGACTCCTACCCAACACTGCTACTAACACTGCTATCCAGGACTTCTACCCATCATTGCTACCTAACACTGCTACCTAACACGACTATCCAGGACTTCTACCCATCACTGCTACCGAACACTGCTACCGAAACACGGGCTTATCCAGGACTTCTACCCATCACTGCTACCGAACACTGCTACCGAACACGGCTATCCAGACTTCTACCCATCACTGCTACCTAACACTGCTACCTAACACGGCTATCCAGGACTCCTACCCAACACTGCTACCTAACACTGCTATCCAGGACTTCTACCCATCATTGCTACCTAACACTGCTACCTAACACGACTATCCAGGACTTCTACCCATCACTGCTACCGAACACTGCTACCGAACACGGCTATCCAGGACTTCTACCCATCACTGCTACCGAACACTGCTACCGAACACGGCTATCCAGGACTTCTACCCATCACTGCTACCTAACACTGCTACCTAACACGGCTATCCAGGACTTCTACCCAACACTGCTACCTAACACGGCTATCCAGGACTTCTACCCAACACTGCTACCTAACACTGCTACCTAACACGGTCATCCAGGACTTTTACCTAACAACGTTACCCAACACCGCTGCATAACACTGCTGCCTAACACCAGCCTTAGTAGCTGTAAGCCCAGCCCAACACTCCCATCTGTTAGCTGAGATTTTTCTCTCTCTCTCTCTCCTCCTCTCTCTCTCTCTCTCTCTCTCTCTCTCTCTCTCTCTCTCTCTCTCTCTCTCTCTCTCTCTCTCTCTCTTAGTCTCTCTTTCTCTCTCTCTCTCTTCTAGTCTCTCTTTCTCTCTCTCTCTCTCTCTCTCTCTCTCTCTCTCTCTCTCTCTCTCTCTCTCTCTCTCTCTCTCTCTCTCTCTCTCTCTCTCTCTCTCATCTCTCTCTCTCTCTCTCTCCTCTCTCTCTCTCTCTCTCTCTCCCCCTCCCTCCTCCCTCTGCACATTGACTGTGTACACTGTGTTTTTTTTTTCCAGCAGTCAAATAGATAAGATATCTCGCAGTAATTAAGGATGAGAGTCAGGGAAGGTAGGAGGAGGGGGGGGGGAGGACACGGGGGGAGACGTGTGTTCTTTGATCATTTTCGGGTTATTGCGAGGCAGAGGCGCGCTATTATCGCAAAACTAGGATTGCGTCGTCTCGTCTGGCGACGCCCGAAGCCCTGACTCTTTTTTTTTGTAGGGGGGGGGGGGGGGGGGGACGACTCACTCCCGCAGACAGCGAGGACGGGGGAACGAAAAACCGACCATGTTCGAGTCGGATCTGTTGCTGGTTTGGGTCCGACTGTCCTCACCGTCCAGGAAAGTTTCCGTCAGGTCGCGTCTCGCTCCAATCCCGCTTTACATCCACGGACAGCTAGCGTCTGGCAATCGTTTGCTTTGCTTTTGGCGCTAACCATCAAGCATATAGCAATCCCGCAAAGCAATTGTCTAGATCAAGGTGGGGGAGGGGAGTAATGATTTATTGTCATTCATTAGGATCGTCACAATTGAGAGACAGAGACCGGGTTCGCATCGCGCCGGTCCGGACCGTAAATCGTGTTCGCCTTCAAACGAATCCAGAAAACGTTGTCCTCCGCCCCTGGTAATCAAGTTAAACTGTCACAAGACCAAGAGGAAAATGTCAGACAGATGTTTCCGGAGAATGTCTACGAGCCAGTTTATTACAGCAGCTCTCTTTTTACAGTAGAGAGGAAGAGGGGGGGGGGGAGAGAGAGAACGGGATGGAGACGGAGAAAGACAAAGAAGATGGAGGGGTTTGGAGAGGTTTTTGTTTTTTTCGACAGACCTTTGCCGGTCTCTCATTTTCAGATACGACGACACGTCGCTCGAGGAACGCGTTCAGCCCTACGACCCGCGGAGCACGGAAAAACAAAAGGATAGACTACAAAAAACAGATCAATCTTCTTCCTTTCCTAACAACCTTGTGTCTGTTTTACTGTGGAACAGGCACCTTTCTCTGAGTTCCAAACTAACCTTCGGCGAGATGGATCTGATAAGTGGTTTCAGTGGCAGGCCCCGGGTGATTCCAGTCAGCTTAGAGTTCTTCTTCTGTCGTCAGGTGACCTTTTCCCGCCTTCCCACATCCGGGGCTCGGGCAGAGCTTCCCAGCTGGGCTGCTGTTCTTTCATCCTGACCGGCGGTCTGACACTCATCATCTTCTCTTGCTGCCCTCGTCATGAAAGAAGCTACCTCGACCTCTTCTCTCTCTCTCTCTCTCTTTCTTTCTCTCTCTCTCTCTCTCTCTCTCTCTATCACTCTCTCCATCTGATCTCAGTCCGTCTCTGTCTTCTGTATCTCATCTCCAGAGTACATTTCTCATCTTCCGGAGAGAACCTGAGACGTGTTCCTTGTCCCCTGCCGCATTCTGCACAGCCTCCCCTGGCTCGTCCGCTCTCACCGTCCTCCTGAACTTTTTCCCTCTTAATCCTGCTTCCTGAAATGGCCGTTTGTATGCAGCCAGACCGAACAGAGCAGAATTGGGAGGGAGCGAGGGAGGGAAGGAGAGGGCAATGGTGAACCAAGGTCCACTGTTTGCTCTACTCGCCAGCCAAGTGGAAACCAGACAGAGATAGGGAGAGGGAGGGGAGGAGAGAGTGAGAGATTAAAAGGAAAAAGTGTGTGTGTGTGAGAGAAAGAGAGAGAGAGAACAAAAGGGGGATACAAGAGAATGTGTTACAGCACCAGCACTCGGCACCTTGGACAAGATTAACAAGCATGCTTTCATTTCACTCTGTCCTTTTCTCTCTCTGTTCTTGGCTGTCCTGCGCCCGTCATGCTTGGCTAATTCAATGCCCTCGTTTCAAATGTCCGAGATGCGTTTAAAATAGTACGGAAGAGACTAAACTTGGGGAGTCACGTGGCTCAGCGGTTAAGGTGTTGGGCTAGCGATTGGAAGGTTGCGAGTTTGATTCCCGGCTGTGGCTACATGGCGTTGTGTCCTTGGGCAAGGCACTTCACCCTACCTCCCTCTGGGGGGGAATGTCCCTGTACTTGCTGTGAGTCGCTCCGGATAAGAACGTCTGCTGAATGACTAAATGTAAATGTGAAAACCGTGCACACAGTGCAGTCTTTATTATTATTTCTCTTCAGTGTTGTTCACTGCTGTGGCGGTCAAGTAGGCGACGGGAGAGAGAAAACAGAAGAGAGAGGTCGAACGAGAGAGATGGAGGGAGCACAGCAGAGGTGAGAGGAGGAGACAGGAGAAGATTGGAAAAAAAAGAGTGAGGCTTAGAGTCGGGATGGCGGGAGACGCAGAATAGGAGAGGGACAAGACGGGGGGGGAGATAAAAAGAAAGAAGGGGGGGGGTGGAATAAGAGAGAGCTTTAAGGTGGCAGAAACCCTGGGGAAATACCGAGCAACATCCAAACCTCCAGGCTGCGCCACCTTGCCCCACACAATTACAATATATGTGACAAAGATATTGAGCGCGGATCCCCCAAGACGCCTCTGTTGATGCGCTTGCCCGTCAAAGCCTAGCTTTCATACCGAAGTAAAAAATGTCGGCATTAATACCAGCTTACAGAACAGAGTGTCAGGCTGGCTGAGAGAATAACAATTCGGCGTTCGTCCCTACAGTTCCCGGGAAGGTCAGAATTAAAATAGAACGAGAACTTCTGCTCGCTCGAGAGCGAGGGAAGGAAACAATCGAACGCGAAATGGGGTGAAAACGGGACCGGAAGGAGGAGTAGAGGGGGGTGGGGGGGGCGTCTTGTGAAAGGCCAGCTTTTCCTTTTCCTCCTCCCCCCCCTCCCTACTAAACTTTGATCCTCGCTAGCCTTTCCGTTCCTTCGTCTACCCCCCCCCCCCCCCCAACCCCACCAGCATATCCCCCCCACCCCGCAGCTCTGCATTACACCAGACCTAGGTCTGTCGCGCTCTTCTCCGAGTGCTCTGCTCTCCTGGGGGAATTCCACTGATCTAACATGGCGGAAAAGTTCTTGGCATCTCTCTCTCTGTCTCTCTCTCCTTTTCTCCTTCTACCCCTCTTTGTTCCTCCGAGGCACAGACCGGACGATCGAAGGCCTTGTCACACCAGCCAGGAACTAGGGTTCCGTTGGCCCCAAAGACCCAGTTCGTCTTCAGATGTCTCTTCATGTGTCGTCGGGGTTCTGAGGCTGGATAGAACGTCTTGTTACTGATGGAAACCCGTTCGTACGAGATTGAATCCACGCAGTTCTTTACATCGACCGGCAGCGATAGACCTCATTGTTGGACTGCTCAGAGCATTCACCTACCCGGCATTGAAATACAAAAGAATAGAGCTCAGCTGTTGAATTGTTTATTCCTTATTAATACGTCTCTTTCAAGCCCATGCTTTTCATTAGCCTTTTTGAACCCTGGAAAAATACGCGTCTTTGAAGACGACGCGCTACTTTGAAAAACAGCCCGTTACTGTCTCCGTGCAAGTCCTTGATCTCATGACTTCTGTCTCGCCCTGCGACTGACTGAACCAATGGTGAGACAATGGCCGCCGTGTAGCGCGGCAGCTCGGTGGGTAAAGGACAGACCTCGCAGGAACCTTGGAGAAATGATTGCAGCAGCTTCACGGAACTTCTCCTTAGGGTCGCCGAGAGACGAGATGGAAGATCGATACCCGCGCGCTCGACGGCCGCCTCTCCCTCCGTGCATCCTCTCTCCTTTTCCCTGGCTCTTCTCTCCATCGCTTTCTCTATTTCGTCTCACCGGGGAGAACGCCGTCACGACACTCGAAAGCACGGCACGTCGGACGATTTCGCGGGGTGGGCCCCTTCAAACGCGAAACGGCTTGTAAATCCCAGAGAATCATTAAAATGTAACTACGTTTCAATAAAACAAAACGAGACGGGCCAGTTCGATCGCCAGGACTTTTCCAATACCGTGTTGGGTCTTCGATAGAGCAGAGCAGAATAGAATATCATACCCCGCCATTCTCCAATACTGCTCGTCACTCATCCTGTTAGGAGAAAGGCGCGAATTCTAGAAAAGTCCCTTTTGGCAAATCGATCGATCGGGTTGTTCCTTGTCAGGGTTTCGGTTGGAAAGAATAGCCTCCAGCTTGTCAGAGAGGCATTTTTCGAGCGTTGACTAATGTGCTAAAAGCATAACGGATCTCTTATCAAGCCCCATGTCTTGATTCTTTAAGTTGTTTAACAGAGCCGAACTGCACATGAACTCATATTGAGGAGGAGAGAAAGAAACATCCAGAAATACTGAGCTTAAGACCTTCTAAAGCACTTAAGAGGAAAAATCCACACTCACATTTACATTAGTCTCTTCTTTTTTTTATACTCACACTTAAGTAAAACATATCTTTAACTGGAAAGGCCAGCTAGGTGAAGATAGTCAGAATGCAAAATCAATTTTTAATGAATGTAGATATATCATTAAATCAAAATCCATTTGGATGAGCACATTTCCATGAACTTTAAGCTCAAAAACATGAATATTGTTTAATGAACTAACGCTGGATTGTATAATCAGCATCAATAGAAATTGTAAATGTAACTTGAAAAGCGATGGAGCTTCGTTGCATACAGCACAGAGGCAGCACAAGGCTGTGTCTTGCTAATGGAGGCTTGTGGCTTGCACACACAGTGAGAGATGGAGAGGGAGTTAGTGTGTGTGTGTTACTGATTGTAAGGCCTGCATCAGGGAGCCCTTTGATCCATCGTGCTCCTTTTGCCCTGCAGGAACACAATTAAAAGAGAGAGAGAGTGTGTGTGTGTGTGTGTGTGTGTGTGTGTGCGCGCGCGCATGCAACATACGATTGCGTGCGAATGTGAATGTGTATGCGAGCCCTACATGATAAACACTGACATGGCCTAAATTATGAATCTTTTTCCTGTGGGGTTAAGTACCCTCTGCTTTCTCTGCCTCGCTCCTACACCCTCACTTCATGCTTCTCACCCCCACCTCCCTCGCAGCATACAATATGCAGGGAGCTGGAGGAGCAGAGTGAGGCAGGAGGAACAGAGTAAAGATGGGAGGAGGAACAGAGTGAGGCAGGAGGAACAGAGTAAAGATGGCAGGAGGAGCAGAGTAAAGATGGGAGGAGGAACAGAGTGAGGCAGGAGGAACAGAGTAAAGATGGCAGGAGGAGCAGAGTAAAGATGGGAGGAGGAACAGAGTGAGGCAGGAGGAACAGAGTAAAGATGGGAGGAGGAGCAGAGTAAAGATGGGAGGAGGAACAGAGTAAAGATGGGAGGAGGAGCAGAGTAAAGATGGGAGGAGGAACAGAGTAAAGATGGGAGGAGGAGTAGAGTAAAGATGGGAGGAGGAGCAGAGTAAAGCTGGGAGGAGGAGCAGAGTAAAGATGGGAGGAGGAGCAGAGTGAGGCAGGAGGAGCAGAGTAAAGATGGGAGGAGGAACAGAGTAAAGATGGGAGGAGGAGTAGAGTAAAGATGGGAGGAGGAGCAGAGTAAAGATGGGAGGAGGAGCAGAGTAAAGATGGGAGGAGGAGCAGAGTAAAGATGGGAGGAGGAGCAGAGTAAAGATGGGAGGAGGTAGGAGAAAGAAGGAGGAGGTTGAAGAGGAGGAGAAGAGCTCCTGGGTAGTAGAGAGTCAGAGGCACGAGTGGAGAAGTAAGCCCTGTTAACCCCCATTACCCTCCACTGGTGGAGAGAGAGATTAACAGAATACCAATGTCCCTGCCGTTCGGGCTGAAAGGCCCGTCCACACTGAGATGCTGACAAAGCCTTGGGATGGGCAGAAATAGGATTTGGAGAGAAGCAAAGCAGGTGTTTATTGAATGCCAAGCATTCACCGCTCATAGGCAGGGCTTAATGATGGGAATACATGAGCAGAGGCAATCCAGGGCTGAGGTATTGGAGCTGTCCTTAAAGACTGCGCTGAGAGGGGTATCGCAGCTAGCATAGGACGTCAGAAGGTGTGACCTCGAGGAAGGCTTCCACCCTTCGGTCGCAGTAGTTTGTAACCACGCCCCTTAGGGTGAGGTATTTTAGCAGACATTTAGCAGACATTCTAAATGTTGTTCCCCCCTGAGGCAAGTAGGGTGAAGCGCCCAAGGACACAACGTCTTTTCGGCACAGCCGGGGGGTTCCAACCAGGGACCTTCTGGTTACTAGCCCGACACCCTCCCCGCTCAGCCACCTGACGCCACAAGTGAGCGTTGGATGAAGAACGCCCTCCCCTGCTTTTCATCTCAACCCCCCCCCCCCTCTCCTTTCCCGTTGCTCACACCGCTCCTCATCAACCTCCCCACCCCCCGCACCCCTCAGACAGCCCCCCGATATGAGATCTCCCAGATTGATGGAGAATCTCGGCCTCCTCTGTCACTCAGACTAGGGCTCAACGCTGGATATCAGTCTGATTATATTTCTATCCGTCCATCTATCTGGGCCTGACAGGAGATACTTCAGACTGCGTTCGGCTGGATAGCCTGGTTGCCTGTGTATTTGTTCTGGGGCGGCAATTAAATTGAGCTGGGCCTTGACAGGAAGGAGTTGGCAAACAGCAAGGCCAGCTATCGCTGTCTGATAGAATCCTTCCAGCAAGCGGTAGCTGCCTCCGCTACCGGAGGGTTTAAAAGCTTACGCAAACGCGCGCGCCAAGCAACATTCTGCACACCTGCGCTAACGAATCGATACAAAATACGACTTTGTCAAGTTTGAGGATTTCTCGGTGCTGAGGACTTGGTGCTGTGACAGTCGACGTAATCCGAATCCGAATCTGTTTTAATCGCTATGTAAGGTATACAAACACAGCATTCACATTGACAGGGAAGAGCAACATAGAACATATATTTAACATGATAAGAACAGAATAAAATAACCTAATAGACAATACAAATATGGTGTAAAATGTCAGGGGGTATGTACACGGGGAGGGGGGGGGGGGGGGTATATACACGGTAGTGCAAAACATGTGGCGCAAACACAGCAGTAACATCATGGAATGCTCGCGTTGGTCCCGTAGATTGTACTGTCTACTCCCTAGAACAGAGCTGTTCATTGCCCGTATCCCCGGCAAGTCTCACATGAGTATATTGAAAATGTACCCTGCGCACAACTCTTTGCTGTTATTAATCAACGTGCCGTCTCCGGACACTTTCTACGAGCCGGTGTGCTCTGCCGCATGTCATCATCTGTGCGAAGGAGCAGGAGGGAGAGAGAGAGAGAGAGAGAGAGAGAGAGAGCGCTGTCTCCTGAGGAACAACCGGCCTCATCCGGAAAGATCCGGAAGTCCTGCGTCTCTCTCCCAACAGGGACACCCTAAACTCCGGTTTTAATTGTTGCCTGTTAGCAAAGTGCTAATGGAGGTAGAGTTAGGGTTTCAGCGAGGCGCAGGATGCGTGAGTTAAGGTTAATACACGTGTGCTGTACGCGGACGACAAGCTAGCATAATATTGATCGTATCACGACATCTTTAGCATGTGATCTAGACCATGATTGGCAGTATTTAGGCCCCAGAATGGCTCTTCAGCCATGTCCCGTAAACTATGGATTGTCTGGTGTTGTTTTTGTAGCGTCGGCATAAGAAAAATTGTCCTAGCTTGCATTTTTCTCCATTTTTTTATCTGCTGACAGGTCATGTATACCAATAACATGGTTCAGGCTGTATTCGCTTAAACGGCACATTTTCCTCCCAGAATGCTTTGTTCGTGGGTTGTTTACACACCGCCAATCTGTAACTCCACCTTGGTGCCCTCCGCACCCTTCGGCGGCCCACCCTAACCATCAGAAGCACTCTTTATCTCTGTGTGCCTTCCTCTGGTCTCATTTCCTATCCCTCCATCCCTCTCTCTCTGTCCCTTTCTCTCTCCGTCTGCGGTCATCCGTCCGTTCATCTGCAGCCGTTTCTCCCGGCATCTCTCCTTGCTGCCACCCCGCTCGCTCCTCGTTCCTCTCCGGATCCGTCGCTCTTTAAGTCTCCCCCTCGCTCTCCTCCTATTTCCCCTTCCAGCTCACCCTCTCTCTCTCTCTCTCTCTCTCTCTCTCCACATCTCTCATTCTCTCCCCTTTTCTCTGCGACTCGGTCTCGAGTAGCGGGGAGACTTGGCGGCGCTCGCTAACATGTCAACACGCCAGTTCATCGCGGCAGCCGTCAAATTACCCTCAAGTGGCGTCAGCGACAAGTAATTACTGGTTGTGGGTAGGATGAGTGCCGTGCTCCAGGCTCCTGACAGCAGCCGGCATGGTGGCATCTGCTTTCGCTGCGTTACCAAAGAGGAGGGCCCTTACTTAGGACCGCAACGTGGCGCGAGCGGCCTGCCCCGCTCGTCGCGCCCACAGCCGGAATAGAGACCTGCTCCTGGCAATTAACCGTTGGCCTTGTGTCTCCTGCATGCCAGGCACCATGGAGAGAGAGAGAGATGGAGAGAGGGGGATCAAGAGAAGGGAGGGAAAGAAAGGGTCGAGGGAGGGAGGGAAAAAATTGGTGGCAGGGGGCAAGTAAGGGGTGATGAAAGTGAAAAATAGACACGCCGAGAAAGGGAAAGAGAGGGAAAGCGCGAGAGAGGGGGAAAGAAAGATAGATGGATAGAGAAAGAGAGATATAGGTGCAGCGAAAAACAAGAAGAGCTAGGCAGACGTGTCGGGAAAAGGGACAAGAGAGAGAGAGAGAGGGAGAGAGAGAGAGGGAGAGAGAGAGAGGGAGGGAGGGAGGGAAGCAAGATGACAAACGTCTGCAGCATCCAACCGCAGTCGGTTGGCAGTTGGCAGCCATCGTAGATAAAGACGCGCAGACAATGGCTGTGCTGCGTGCGCTCTCCCTCCCCCCCCCCCCCCTCTTTTCCCCCTGCCTCTATCTCTTCTCTCTTTGTTGCCATGCTGTCTCCCCGCTTCCTCCCACTCCCCTCAATTAGTGGCCCTGCATTTAGCCGTCACTCAGCCGAGCCAGGAGTCTAGCAGAGTCTCACTGCACTGTCATCCTCGTTGGGCCGGCTTCAGCTCCGGGACAAACTCACCCAGCGTTTGCTGGTAAGCGTTGAAGGTGTTGGTGGTTGTTGTTGTTTTTGATAGTAGTCCTGTTCTCCCGGGAGGGGTTTCCTGGTCCGGTAGTTTCTATTTAACATTCAGTCATTTAGCAGACGCTCTTTAGCAGATGTTTCCCTTATGCCGGCGCTACAAAAACGACACCAGACAATCCATAGTTTAAAGGACATCAGCTGAAAAAACATTCAGGGGCCTAAATGCAGGCAATCATGGTCTAGACCACAGGCTGTAGATGCCGGGATATTTCACATTTAGTCATTTAGCAGACGCTCTTATCCAGAGCGACTTACAGCAAGTACAGGGACATTACCCCCTGAGGCAAGTAGTGTGAAGTGCCTCGCCCAAGGACGCAATGTCATGAAGCCACAGCCAGCAATCTAAGTCACAACCTTCCGAAAACTAGCCCAATACCTTAACCCAGGGGTCTCCAATCCTGGTCCTCGAGGGCCGCTGTCCTGAAGGCTTTAGATGTTTCCCTGCTCCAGCAAACCTGATTCTAATGAAGCGTCGTTATCAAGCTCTTTGGAGGTGTGCTGAAGCAGGGAAACATCTCAAACCGTCAGGACAGCGGCCCTCGAGGACCAGGATTGGAGACCCCTGCCTTAACCGCTGAGCCACGTGACTCCCCAAGTTTAGTCTCTTCCGTACTATTTTAAACTCATCTCGGACATTTGAAACGAGGGCATTGAATTAGCCATGCATGACGGACGTGGGCCAGACAAGAAGAGAGAGAGAGAAGGACAGAGTGAAATGAAAGCGAGCTTGTTAATCTTGTCCAAGGTGCCGAGTGCTGGTACTGTAACGCACAACGCCCTAACCCACCGCACCACGACTCCCTCTCAGCTTGTGAAGCGTGTATTTTCCCCTCATTGTCAACGTTGGGAGAGGTTTACGCTAGCCTGCCTCAAGGCCGGTTCCCAGGGTAGAAGAGAAATAGTCGCTCAGCCTCTCAGGTAATGAACGGTTGGTTATTCATTAGCAGACAAACTCCTAGCTAATGCTGTTAGTCTCATGCTAAATGATCGAAAATACTATATTTACATTCTTTTGAAGTAAATGCAACCCAGCGTTTGACTAAAGACTTGAAATGTGATTGATTGTTTGTTTGGGGTGTTCAAATTAAGTTTTAATTTTGCTGTGCAATTGTAATTTTCCAGGCTAGGATTTCCTGTGTTTATTTTCTTCTCTCTAATAGAAATGTTGGAGACGCAGTAATACAAGCAATTCCCTTTCCCTATAAAAGGAGTGATTATCATAGGTGCTTAAGTAGAAAATTGATTTGCAATTGCGTAGCTGCTTCACTGAGTTTCACTTAAACTCCCACATGCACGGGAAAAGGGAGCCAGAGAGAGAGAGACAGAGAGAAAGAGAGAGACAGAGAGAGAAAGAGAGAGACAGAGAGGGAAAGAGAGAGAGAGCCAGAGAGAGAGAGAGAGAGAAGGAGAGACAGAGAGAGACAGACAGAGAGAGACAGACAGAGAGAGACAGACAGAGAGAGACAGACAGAGAGAGACAGACAGAGAGAGACAGACAGAGAGAGACAGAGAGCAAGATTAGAGAGGACAGAGCCAGAGAGAGATAGAGAGACAGAAAGAGAGAGATAGAGCCAGAGAGAGACAAAGAGAGCCAGAGAGCTAGAGAGAGAGAGACAGAAAGAGAGAGACAGAGAGAGAGAGCGAGGGGAAGACAGAGGAGGGAGGAGGGAGTGTAATTTCAGATCACGGGGGCGGTGACTCGTGCTTTTTTTTCCCCCTTTCATAACCTCCTCTCTCATTTGCAATGTCTTCGCTCTCTCTCACTTCCTGTAGTCTGTGACTCCATGTCTCCCTCCACCCCCCCCTCTCTCTCTCTTTCACACACCTTCTCTCCTTCTCCATTCCTCCCTCTCTAAATAGTTCCTCCACATTCACCAGGTGCCATGCTGGTTTTGTCATCGAGGTCCAACGTCTCCGAATCACCAAAACTCCGTCTAGGCGACTGGGTAGACAGCCGTCCTGATGTAGATCGGGGGCACGTTCAAGCCTATAACGGGTGCACCGCTTCGCAACGCTTTTCCGGTTTGAACGGCACGCTGCCTTGAAACGGCGTGAAACGGTTTGATGGGTGTGTCAGAGGTGCCATCCGGTCACCAGTGACGCGATTCGAACTGCCTCCTCAGCTGCCGTGTTCGCAAACGCCTACGGAACGAGCGCCACCCTTCCCGTTTTTCCATGAGCATTTTTGAACGCAGCCCAGATTTCAGTCAATTTGTTTTACATCTACATTTATTCATTTAGCAGACGCCTTTATCCAAAGTGACTTACAAGATAGAGCTTTACAAAAGAGCGTCGGTCACTGAGCATAGCAACGTGATAGACCTCAAACATAGCGGGTTTATAGATTACGAAACATACATTGCGAAAACCAATAAGTGCCAAGGGGAGAGCTGTAAGAGCGTACAGCCGAATAGCTTAAAAGTCACCACATGGCCCTGATTGGCTGGGGGTGCCAAGGGGGCAGAGTCATGGCCCTTCCTAAACAAGACAGATGTCTATCCGTCAGTCAGGCTCGTCACCGGCGCGGGCGGCAAGAAAAAAAAGATCTGACACGCTCCTTCAGAAGCCTGCTGATTAGTCACTTCTAAAACCAGCATTTTCCCAATTCTCGCTCTCCTCTCTCCCCCCCCCACCCCTCGCTTTCATATCCCCGACTGGCTTTTTGGCAGCTCAACATGTCTTTCAAAAACTGTACAGTGAACCCTCGCTATATCCCGGTTCACTTTCCACGATTTCGCTACTTCATGAATTTGCATCGTGCATTGTGTTCTGCATTCTGATTGGCTAAACAGTCTCTCCAACACAAACCTGTGCATCTATACAGTTGCAGTTTACAGTATACAGTACTTTTATTTGTTAAACAAATGCTTGGGCCTGTAAAAAGGGTTTGTTCTTTGGTTTTAATTTATAATACAGTATTTAATTGTATAATCATTGTAACAAAAAAAATTATGGTTTCTACTTCACGGATTTCGTTTATCACGGGTTCTTTTTGGAACGTAACCCCCGTGAAAAACGAGGGTTCACTGTACCACGGAAAGCCGTGCTCTTAAACCTGTGTTTTCTTTAAGTGGTTAATATTTAAAAAAAAATCCCACTTACGCGAAATACATTCAAGAACTGTTCAGCGTTAACGTCAGTTAATTCTCCCACCTGCCGCATTTGACGGAATCGAGGTTCTCCGCGAGGGGAACCGGCTGTGTAATTGTACATCGGTCTGACCTTTATTACAGGTTGTGGACGCACGTATGGTAGATTTCCTTTTTCCGCTCCCTTTACTACTAGACGTGGCTGCCTCCATCTTTATTCCAGCTGGGGTCAGAAAGTGCCAGACGGAGGCCCGCTTTTACCAGAGACATTGTGTTGCAGGCACAGCCACCCCACCACCCCCCCACTGGGGCATCCTGAGGTGGTGGCTGGGTAATGACACGCTTGCCAGGTGACAACTCCTCCTCAGGGTCCTTCGACTATTAATATTTATCCTACGGTCGTCCCTAACGCGCCCTGCCCAGGCCACGCCGAGCGTCTTTTCTCCCCGCTGAGTCCTGCGCACGGCTGACAGTTACTCAATGCCCTTTTTACACGCACAGGTGGTAGCTATACGCTGCCCTCGGTGGAGGTGGGGGGCTGAGGGGAAGCTGTCTGACTCAAGGGTATCGGAGCGGAAGCCAGGTGCGCGCAGGTCCTCTGGGGCTAGCGTCGAGGTTAGCGTAGCGCATTTCCGCCATCTGTTACCGCAAGCAAAGTGACTGGAAGGCCAAACCGACTGCTAAACGCTCGCTTTCCGGCCTCCAACGACCCCGTCCTCGTGACTGCGCTGTTCGGGCCGACTGATCCGTAGCACCAACCCCGGGAGAGAGAGTTAAGGGCTGTTGCTTCAAGTTGTCACGTTAGTTTCGAGGGCAGCGGGAAAGGCGCTCGTTTTGTCGACATCGTCGTCGGCAAACAAGGTTTTTTTTCCTTTCTTTTTTTTGGCGCCGCGAGAGATTGAAACGCGTCCTGGAATCAGATCGTCCTCAGTAGACCGTCCGCGAGCTGCTCTGGCCCCTCGAGGGCCAAACGTTTAGGAAGCGGTGTTGCAATCAACTTCGAATGAGCCGGCCCGTATCTCAGCAAAGGCCCGCTCCCACCCGAACCAGGCAACGGGACCCGCGCCGACGAAACGAATCGTTTGTAGAATTGATTGATTTAATTATAAGACAACCAAACAAGTGCGCGCAAACAAGCAGCCAGCTACTCGAGGGCAATAAAGGTTCGTTAAAAACCATTTGCAGCGAAAACAAAACAAGCGTAATTCATTTTTAAGTGCTTGATTGATCGCGTGCACGGGGGGGATTAAAAACCACGAGTTCCTCCCCAGCCCGCACGATCTCCCAAGCTTTCTTCTGCAAGCGCGGCGTGTGGATGGCGGGGTGTCGTGCCTGCTATGTTCAGAGCAGGACCGAGACGCTTGCTCGCCGATCCTGGCGAAAACAATACGGCCGGTGCAAAGGTTCTCATACCCACATTTGTTCTACGTCGCAAAGTTTGTTCCACTGCCAGAGTTTATTCACCGCACGGAGGTTTGCTCGAGTACACAGTTTTGTTCCTGTACATATTTTTTGTTCTAGCACACAGGTTCTAGCGCAAGTTCCTCACATCCCAAGGAAAAGTCCCGGTCGCCATGTGGATGCCCCCCCCCCCCAGCAGTTTAAAGCTACTTGATGAAGACTGGATTGCCTTTTCAAACATTTACTGGAGGAAACCCCACCCCCCCCAACCCCAGCCCCCTCCCCCACCCCCCCCCCCCTCTGCCCCCCTCTGCCCCTCACACCCGACAGGTGACAGGGACGAGCATGAGGGCCTGACAGGAGGAAAGGTCTCCTGGAAGCCCAGCGCGGGGATGCAAAGCGCCGGTTGAATAAATGATCGCGGTGGGGGTAAGGGCTGGACCGGTGGAGGAGGGGTGGGGGTAAGGGCTGGAGTGGTGGAGGAGGGGTGGGGGTGGGGGGTGGGGGTGGGGGGGGGGGGTCTATTTTTAAGCCGAAGTGTAAATGCAGTAATCCTCGGAGCAGCAGCTGTGAACATCCTCCCTCCCCGGCCCCATCAGGGAATAACAGCACTCCCCTCTTTATCCATCTCTGACTGCCTTTTTACACTCCCTTGCTCGCTCTCTCTGTCTCTCTCTCTCTTTCTTTCTCTCTCTCTCTGTCTCTCTCTTTCTTTCTCTCTCTCTCTCCATCTGACTTTATTCTCCTCCGTCTCTTCTCCTCTTCTCCATCTCTCCGTCCCTCCCACGGATCCTCCCCTCCCTGACACCTCTCGCTTTTTCTCACTTCATCCTTTTCTGAGCCCCTTCCTTATCACCCCTCCCTTCAGTCATCCCCCCCCCCCCCCACCCCCACCCCCCTCTCATGTAAAGCGCTGGATTCTGGGGTCGGTATTTTCCTACTTATCCCAGAGGCTCCACTGGGACTCTCAGCATACCATTGGAATGAAACACAACGCCTTTGATACAGGCAGGAAGGAGAGCGCGTCAGTCGGGAGACGCCGCACCGCGCCGCGTTCGGCCCCGAAGTCGCGGAAACAAACATCCGAGGTTATGGAACGCGGAACGTTCGGCTGTAAACCGGCCTTTTTTCAGCCTTTTTTTCAGACTCTGGTCCTGTTGGGAGTACGCTCCGCCCTCTGAAAGAGTGACTCCCCCCCCCCCGGCCGCCTGCCCCCCACTCCCCCCCCCGTATCCAGTCCCAAGCTGGCGTTGCGTTTAGCGATGGGAGACGGGTAGCCGGTGATGGCGTGTAATAGCGCATAATGGGGCATCGTTAATCACGGGAGCGGGGGTGAGGTTTTACAAGGTTAATGACTATCCGGCTGAGCGAGGCTCCCGGCTGGGTCTCTCTCCTCAGGTATTTGTCAGAGTCAGGAGGAGTTGCAGCCCAAGCACGCACGCACACACACACACACGCACGCACACGCTTCGAGAAACGTTGAAACGCACAATCCCGCTCGCACTCCGTGCTCAGACGTACGCGGAGAGAAAACCAGATCTTGTACGCAAACGCACACATCCTTCTTCAACACACCACCCTATCGAGAAAACAAAAAGTAACTGCTTCCCGCATTGAAGAGCTTAGTCATTCAACGGTAGATGAAGTTAAGGTTCACCTGGGTTCACTAACAGCACTGCGCCAGCCTCTCTCCTGTCTAACCGCTCCCCTGAAACCAGTAAACCTGCTTTAGCTTCCAGCCCCCAGAGGCAGCCAGCCTGCCAGTCTGCCAGCCAGCCTGCCAGCCAGCCTGCCAGCCAGCCTACCAGCCATCCTGCATAGCAGCTTTGTTACATTCCAGCTAATTGGTGTTGTAACGGCGTCGTAATCGCTGTAGTTTGGCGCGGAACGTTGTCGACATCGACGGTTTGTCGACGCGATCAGAGTTCCTGCGACCACCGGAGGGGGGACGTCTGGGGGTGCTCCTGGCACGAGCTTGAGCTGTTTCGTCGCTCGCTTTTCTCTTCATTTTTTCCCTCTTCTCTCTCTGCCTCTCTGTTTTTTCCTTTCTTTCTGCTACTCTCTCACACACACGCACACGCTGTCACCGACACATGTACATAGTTTTATGTTCTCCATGTTCTCCCGTTCCTCCCGCCGTGCGAGCGTCTCGTAGCCGGGGGAGCCGGGTTCCCCTGTTGCCTCAGAGCGGAGAACAGAACCGCACTGCTGAGCTAAGTAGGAACCCTGCGGGGGGGGATAAGAACGCACCAGGAGGAAATTGAAGCGTGGAACAATCACACGACGATGATTTATCTTGATATCGGCTCCCCTCAGCTCTCACATGCACACACACGCAAGCCCTCGAAAAACACGCACACTCGCAGAACTTGAGTTCTCTCGTTTCTCTGACAAAAATAAAAAACACGGAGCTGTGTTTACCGGGACCAAAAGGACTGGTTTGATGCGGTAGGAGTACAACCACACAGAGACCTGCACGTCTCTCTCTCTCTCTCTTTCCCTCTTTCCATCACTCTCTCTTGCTCTCTGTTTGGGTCCAACTGATTTATTTACTTTAGCTCACCGGGTTCTGCTGATGAGACGCTTTCGTTTTCGAGAGAACTTCCTCAATGTTTTTTGTTTTTTTGTTTATGGTTTTGGAAAATCAGGGCAGGATGCGAAGGAAGTTCGCTAACCGCTCCAGAACAGAATGACCTATTTTTAAGCGAGCGCGGAGCCCGCGACAAAACCCCTTTTCGCGAGGCGCGCGGTCTCCAAACGATATCCTGGCGCCTGTGTGTGTGTGTTTTGTGTGTATGTCTTGCGTGTGCGCGCAGAAGCGCACCTACATTCGTGACTAGATCCGAGTTAGCGTGCCGGCGCTAAAGCAAATAGTTCAGCGTGTCGTCGCAACGAAGGGCGAGATGATTTCACGCGACAAACGCAGGTCCGACTGTAACCCCGGCCCACAACTAAGTGTGATGTGCCATGTGACACCGCTCGTGTATTAGACCCTCCCTCCCGCGCGGCTTTCCCCATCCTTGGGGAAGATAGGACCTAGAGCCAACCGCAGCGCTTCAGAGGAGAGGGAAGAAGGAGGGAGACGGAGATTTGGAACGTGCGCAGCTGATTATTAATGCAAAAACGCAGAAAGGAAGAGAGGAGGAGGAGCGAGCGAGGTTGGGTAAATGTTCATTCCCCTTCAGCTCTCCTTTCTCCTCCGCCCGAGCCTCCCCGGGATGGCGAGGTCGGGATATCGGCCTTGCAGGCTGCTCATCCGTTAGCACGGCGCTAACGCATTCATAAGAGCCTGGACAGGCAACAGACACAGCAGGGTGTGTGTGGGTGTGTGTGTGTGTGTGAGTGTGAGTAATTGTGCACGGTACATTCATGATAAACCTGTGGTTTAACTGTTGGGTTGGGAATTAATTGGTTAGTTAAACTGGTGAAGTTAATTCGCTCTCTCCCACCTGCACACATACACATACGCACACGAGAGGGCACGCACACACGCATGTAAATGGACACGCATTCACAACGTAACATCCAACTCTGAACTGATGGGATGGAGACGGGAAATGAGCTTGACCTGAATGGAAAAGGCAATATGTGTTAGTAGAGGAAGGGGGTCCGCCCCTCAGTTTTGCAGCGCCCCAACAATATGCCTGTGAGTGTGTGTGAGAGAGAGAGGACAGATGGGGAAAACCTTGAGGATTGTTTTTTTTCCCCCCAGGTTTCAAAAGCACCTCTTTAATTCTGACAGCCTGCCAAGGTCTTTAAACACAGACATCCATTTCAGATCTTGTGTGGTCACACCACAATGGATAAGACCATTTTTTGGTTTATGTATGTGTGTTGTGTGTGCATGTGTGTGTATTGTGTGTGTGTTGTGTGTTTATGTACACGTGTGTGTGTGTGTGTTGTGGATTTGTGTTGTGTGTTGTGCAGAACAGTCACTGACGTTATTTCACGTCACATCGACTGGCTTCCTCGTTCAATGCCATTGGCTGAGGTGAATGTACAAGTTGCTGACGTTTCTTTGCGTCTTGCAGCAGTTATTTAAAGAGGATCATTCTGTTGTTGACGATATTGCGAAATACATTCACATTACATTTAGCCGACGCTGAACGACTCACAGCAGGACAAATAGGGTGAAGTGCCTTGCCCAAGGACACGGGCGGGGTTCAAACCGGGAACCTTCTGATTCCTAGCCCGTCTCCCTTCCCGCTCAGCCACTTGAGGTTATGCGAGGCGCCCCCGAGTGTCCGTCATGCGTCTATCTGCCGGTCAGATGGTTGAATGCCCTTTCAGACGCTGCGGTTGGCTCGTCAATCAGGGTGGCATGTGTCACCGTGACATCACGTCAGGTCCAGACTGGCCCTTAAATGTCACCCGTCTCCGTCCGCCAGTCTGCCTGCCTCGGCATACGTCCCCCCCTGCCTCTCAGAGAAGTCGGGAAGGAGCGTGCGTGTTGGAGTGTGTGCGTGTGCTGCGTGCGTGCGTGTGTGTGTGTGAGTGACCTCCTTTTGTGTGTCTGGGAGCACAATGACGCTCCCTGTATTGATTCACTTCGGCGCCTGCCATTTCATAATGATGTCTTTTCTCTTTTTATTCCTCCCTCTCTCTGTCTCTCTCTCTCTGTCTCTCTCTCTCTTCTCATGCCCTCCGTCTCTTATCTCCTCTCCTCTGTTTTGTTAATCCCCTCCCCCTGATCCATTTCTGTGCTTCCCCGTGCCGCCGCTTGTTATCTCGCCCCTTCTCTTTTTTTCTCTTTTCCTGTTTGATCTGCAAACTCTTCATTTCCTCTCTCGTCCACGTCATGCTTCCGGTTCCCGTTGGCTCTCCCTGCCCTCCCCCTCTCTCTGTTCCTGCCCCTCTCTCTCTCTCTCTCTCTCTTTCTCTATCTCTCTCCTCTGTCCCTCTGCGTCCCTGCTTGTCTTTCTCTCTCTCTCTCCTCTGTCCCTCTGCGTCCCTGCTTGTCTTTCTCTCTCTCTCTCTCCTCTGTCCCTCTGTGTCCCTGTTTGTCTCTCTCTCTCCTCTGTCCCTCTGTGTCCCTGCTTGTCTCTCTCTCTCCTCTGTCCCTCTATGTCCCTGCTTGTCTCTCTCTCTCGCCTCTGTGTCCCTGCTTGTGTCTCTCTCTCTTTCTCGCAGCCTCTCTGGAGTGTTCACCGTAGCGACGGACTGCATCCAGGACTCGCCGGCCTGCAGTACCCAGGATCCCTCTGGCCGTGCCCCCTGACCTGCCCACCGCCTCCCCTCCCCCCACCCCCGGCCTCCTTGGATTACCAGTCACAACTCTGCAGCCTGATCCCCACTGCCACCCCCCCCCCCCCCCCAAACCACCACCACCACCCCCAACAGTCCCCCGCCACCACACCCTTCAACCAATCTGTAGCATCCCAGACTGTTGATCTCACACACAACACGACCCCCCCCCCCCCCCCCCCCCTTGCTGTACCTTCATCTTCTAATCTAGAAGTTCCAAGATCCAAACCTTTAGTCAACGGAACCTTTTAGAAGAACCCTTTAGAAAACAAAACAGCCAGTCTCTGAGATTAGAATTGAGTGGAATGGCACACCGGTTAACTTAAAATGGATACTTAGTTAGAGTCTGTGAAGAACTCCAGCATAGCACTTTACTGTCTGTCCGTCCGTCCGTCCTCATGTTACTTTCCCCCAGACCTTCATCAGCTACTGATACTGAGCCAGTGTGCCAATATGTAGACAGAAAACAGCCATTGTACAGACTATCAGACCTTTTTTCGTCTGTCTTGTGTATCTCTCAACCGAACGTCGTCAGGATAGAGCGACATTTGATTTGGTCTCTCTCCCTCTCTCTCTCCCTCTCTCCCTCTCTCTCTATCTCTCACTCTCTTACTCTCGTCCTCAGTTATTCGGTAAATGATCAGCGCTTGGCATCCCTTCTTCAGATTTCTGTGTCGTTTCCCTCTCTCCCTCTCTCTCCTCATTGGACGGGTCCCACTCTCCCTCAGAGAAGCCCGTTCATTGGCTAAAAATTCACTGTGAGTACCGTTAATAGATTAGATGCGTCGAAGAGCCCAGTTGCCTAACAGCCTGCTTGTTTCACCCCGAATCGAAATGTTGATTTAAGAAAAAAGACCGTCAACCCCCAGCGTGGAGTTAATCTGGAATACTGAACCAACCTGGCAACCCAGAAGCATCCAGTTATGATGTTCAATCAGCCGCATGACCTGGCGACCGAGAAGGGGGGTTCAGGTGTTCTGGGTAAGAACCTGGCAACTCAAAAGGGCTGGTAAATGTGCTTCTTTTCAGATGAAATGAAAGATAGTGCTCCCAGCTCTCTCAGAAGTATTCCCCTCTCTTTATTTCTTCCTCTCCCTGACCCTTGCAGCTTGAAACTATTTTTAGATTATTATTTTTTACATCTTGAAGGGCGCGGTGGCGTGTGAAAAAAGATCTACCCAAGGGGTGCGTGTCGGTCTTTTTGAAGAAAGTCTGTATTTATCTAAATCTCTGTCGAACCGATTTTTGCTGTTTATGTGAAATGGCCGTTCACTGTTGATGTACGACGCATTTTAACTGTATTTGAAAGCACATCTGGAAAGTAACGTCCTGCGGCCAATAGCTCTGTCATAGTGTGGGCCATAGTTACCTGTGTGTGTGTGCGTGTAGAGAAACCCTGTAGCTATAATGACATGTCAATCAAGCCAGTATAATGATTTATGCTCCTGATACTGTACAGCATATTGTACCAACACCAGTGTAGCAGAATTTATCACCATCAAAATATATTGAGAAGGCAATCGGGGGGGGGGGGAACATAAAATGGCTGCCGAGAAGGAGCAGAAAGCTGCTGACTCCAGCTCCTGAGGCTCCATCAAGTGTAAAGGAATGTGATTGTACACGAGGGCTGCTGTGTCTGAGTCACCCACATGGGGTATACGGGAGCTGGGCCTCTGCTTGGCCCAGCAGAGCGGATTGAACAGTATTGATCGAGCGAACGCGTGGGTCCTCCCAAGGCGGCCGCATAGCAGAGGGGGGGGGGGCGTCTGCCAGTCACTCTGGGAGGGGGGGGGGGGGGGCGAGTCCACAAGGGGAAACCCCGGCGACCGATTTCACGCCCGAGGAGAACGGCCGGTGTCTCCGGAGACCGGAGGTGGCGGTGGTCTGGGGTGGGGGGGGGTGGGGGGGGGGGTGAGTGGTTTTCACTCAAGGATAGATGGAACACGCACTGCTCAGCGAAGTGGCAAATTCGCTTTTGTCGTTTTTTTTTTCTCAAATACTTTTACTGCGAAAGGCAGAAATTAGACTGACAGCACTGTAGTCGATTCGAACAGAATATAATTCGACGTAAAAAACTTAACACGGGTGTCCCTAAATTACCCCCGTTGAGACTTGTGTGGTGAACCTACTTGTGTAATTATCCAAACGCCCGTGCTGGCCCTGCCAAGGTGCTTCAGGGCGTGGCCCCCAACGGCCCCTGCCACCGTCACCTGATTCCTCCGAGCTAGTTTGAACTCATCCACGATCCTCCCGCCTCTCCCAGGAGACGCTAACGCCAGACAAAAACAGCCATCTGACATTTGGTTGCACAAAACAGATAACAGATCGCACACACACATACACGCGCATATACACACATGCATTCATTTGAAACGTAAACAGATTTTTCGAGATTTACTTCAGCCAACATTGACATTGCACGCAAATATGCCTAAAATGACACTTTAGGGTAAAAACCACTGCGCACACACACACACACACACACACAGACCTCACCTGGGTGTGCCACATGTATAATTTTGGGCCACATCAGTAGCATGTTGTCCCCTGTTCTGGGAAAACAGCCTCCAGCAGGCATGGTAATCCCTCATCCAGACACAGGGTGCATACTCATGTTAACCAGTGACAAATGTGAATATTAACATGCATAGATATGAATAAACGAATTAACCATCTTCGTGTTGTCTTGTTTTGTTGCACTCCGAAGCCTATTTGTGTAGTTCAAACACGCGTATGGATATTTTATCGCAGGAGAACTGTAGTCAGGAGAACTCTGACTACCTTGCATTAGATTCTGTCCGGAAGTTTCCGGTGACCAAACAGAATAAACAGACCTGTTTTCCATCATGTTTGCATACAGTTTGTATGCAGGCTCTGCTGCATGGATGTGGCCTTCTGACGGGAGGCTGGGTCTGAAGAGATGCCCATCCAGTCTGGAACTGAGGCTGGGTCTGAAGAGATGCCCATCCAGTCTGGAACTGAGGCTGGGTCTGAAGAGATGCCCATCCAGTCTGGACTGAGGCTGGGTCTGAAGAGATGCCCATCCAGTCTGGAACTGAGGCTGGGTCTGAAGAGATGCCCATCCAGTCTGGACTAAGGCTGGATCTAGGACTAAAACTGGGACTGGCTCTAGTACTAAAACTGGGACTAGATCTAGGACTGCAACTGGAACTGGATCTAGTAGAGTATATGGGACTAGATCTAGGACTAAAACTGGGACTAGATCTAGGACTAAAACTGGGACTAGTTTTAGGACTAAAACTGGAACTGGATCTAGTAGAGTATATGGGACTAGATCTAGGACTAAAACTGGGACTGGATATAGTAGAGTATATGGGACTGGATCTAGGACTAAAACTGGGTCTGGATCTAGTAGATTATATTGGACTAGATCTAGGACTAAAACTGGGTCTGGATCTAGTAGATTATATGGGACTAGGTCTAGGACTAAAACTGGGTCTGGATCTAGTAGATTATATGGGACTAGGTCTAGGACTAAAACTGGGACTGGATCTAGTAAAGTATATGGGACTAGATCTACGACAAAAACTGGGACTGGATCTTGTAAAGTATATGGGACTGGACATAGGTCTACAACTGGGACCGGATCTAGGACAATCAATAGGACTGGATCTAGGACAAGAACTGAAGCTAAAACTAGAGTGACGACATAGGGCTAAAGCTGGGCTTGGACCGGTTCTACATCTAGGACCAAGGCTAGTTGCTAGGGCTGGTTCTAGGGCTTGCGCCTGGTACCGTGGTGTTGCCAGGTAAATAAAATCCAGGTCTGACTAAGCCTCTCAATCCCCCCCAGAGCACACAAGCATTGTAAATCTGAATTGGAAATGACTGGGAGCAGCCTCACACACACACACACACACACACACACGATGACATGAGCACACATTCTCCGGAGGTGAGAGCGACAGTATGCGCACCGCTGGCATCCATGCTAAAACTCACTTACCCCGGGCCACGTCGCGGAGCGAGGGAGGAGGAGGAGGAGGAGGAGGAATGAGGGATGAAGAGAAGAGAGAGATGACAGTAAATCACTAGGACTCAGCGCTTCCCTTGAGAGCTGCCAGACACGTTCCTCTGCACTTGGATGAAATCCCTCCCCCCCCCCCCCCCCCCCCCCCGGTCGCTGTCTTTCGCACAATTCCTTTTTTCGTTCGTTCCTCTCCCTCCCTCCCACAGCCCTCGTCTCTGCTCCCTCTACCCTCCATCTCTCCCTCGCTCAATTTCATGGGGTCATTCTTATTCCATCTGTATCAAGTACGGTCCCTCATCCGTCTCTCCTCCTCCAAGCTGGTCTTTCTTTGCGAGGCCTACCTCTCGGCTCTGGTTCTGGGAATCTCTTCTCTTCATCATCCTCGTCGCTCTCGCTCGTTCCGTGTCGACACCACACACAGGCCGGTCCGTGAATTAAACATGTCGGGGATGTCGACCCGATCTTCTTTGGAGTGTCAAGCGTCAACATTGCATCAGGAAAAAAATGCCCCGGGGATAGCGGTGGGGAGGATGAGGGGGGGTGTGGGCGGGGGGGCGTCGGCGAGTCAGCGTCTGTGTAGTTTTGGCTAGGGTGAGACCGGTTCACTCACCAAGGGAATCATGAATTCTCTCACATTTTGCTTTCTCTCCCCCTATCGCCCGCTGACATCTCTTATCTTGTTTGACTTGTCAGTACACAGTGTTTGTTTTGAACTGAGGCTGTGTTTTTTTCATGGCGTGTGTTGCAAGTGTTCTTAGCTCTCCCGATTCGATCTGTCCTCGGCGCGCTTAAATTTTGTCTTCCTTTTGTTCTCTCTTTCCCTCCTTATCGTGCTTTCGTTCCCCGACCGTTCCCCCTCTCCCGCTGGCCTGTCTCCTGTCTTGCTCTCATTATCGCGTCGTATCTCTCCCCCCTTCGCCATCCCTCTCTCTTCCTTCCTCTCCACGCTCGGTCTCTCTCGCACACACATACACACACTCTCTCTCTCTCTGCCTCTCTGTCTCTCTTTCTCTGCCTTTGTTTTTCTCTCCTTCTCTCCCTGTCTCTCCTCTCTCCTTCTCCTCCCTGTCTCTCCTCTCTCTCTCTCTCTCTCTCTCTCACTCTCTCTCCGCCTCACCCTTTCTGTCTCTCTTTCTGTCTCTCCCTGTCTCTCAGCACCACTGTGATTATCTCCTTGGCCCAGAACTTGTGTCTGACCACGCCACAGGAAGTCACAATATGGCTGCTAATTCATCATTACGGACTCCAGCAGAGTCCCATCCCTCCCCCCTCTTTCCCTCCCCAGGCGCCCTCCTTTTATCTCTCTCTCCCACCCCTTACTGCTCCCTCCCTCACCCTTCACCTCCCTCCCTCCCTCCCTCCCTGTTTTATTTTCCCTCTTTTACCGTGATCTCCTTCCTTCATCCCCGTCCCTTATTCAACGTTCCTCACTGTGTTGATGAATCCAGGCCGGCGGTTTGTCTCCTTCGGCTTTTCCGCCCGATAGGAAGGGGCTTTCAGACGGACTTCCTGTTGTGCTCCCCCCCCCCCGCCGCGAAAGCCCAGCGAGCAACAGGGGGGTTCGGCATCGGAGCCAGGTGACTTTTCCCAGCATGCCTCACAGCCAGCGTGTGACATCAAGGCTGGGGTTATTACGACTGTGTTTATGTGTCAGGGAGAGTCAATTAGGTTTCTGACGGGGGGGGGGGGGTAAAATAAAGGGTACGCTTTCTACCCTGAGGGCTGGTGTGTGTGTGTGTGTGTGTGTGTGTTTGCGTCCGAGAGAAAGAGAGTTCGCTCCTTTTTGGATGCGTGCGCGCGATCGAGAGCACCGGCTGTGACGGACGTAGGCCTACGAATCCGTGCGCGTGTGTGAGGGAGAGAAAGTAATGCTGCGTGCCTCGTGTGTGTGTGTGAGACTGAAAGGGAATCACCGCGGGTAGTCTGAAACAGAGACGCCCTGCCGGCCTGCTGTGTACACCCCCCCCCCCCCCCTCCATCTTTTCCACCCCCACAGTTCTCTCAAGCGATGGAACGGCCCAAACCAGCCACAGTGGGGATCCTTTACCCAGGGGCCTCCAGCCGGCAGGCGCCACCGAGGACGGAGGGGTGCTGTGAGACGGCTCGTTAAAAGTCCAGCGCTCGGCCCCCTAATGATATCCGCCGGCACTTTCGCTCCCCTCTTCACCTTTCTCCCCCTCCCTCACCCTGGGTGAGGAGTCTCGGCCCAGTCTGAAGGACTTGGGGGTGGGGAAGGGAGGTCTGTTCCTCCGCTCGCTAATGAGGAGCAGACAGACTCCTGCACGGATCCAACCCAGGCTCTGTTCTGGCACTCTTAACCCCCCCCTCCAGATCCAAGATGGCTGCCCAGTTTCACCCCCGAATGGAACGGGAACGCACGCACGGAAGCTATGATGATAACGAGCGTGAAAGGGAAACATGATGTCATATTGAGCCTGTGGAGAGAAATTCTCTCATATATAACCTTGGATACAGGGCTAGAAAAATTGTGTGCGTGTGTGTCACACAGGGTTGTGTTGAAAGTCATGTACAGTGAACCCTCGCTATATCACGGTTCGCTTTTCACGGTTTCGCTACTTCACGGATTTGCCTCGTGCATTGTGTTCTGCATTCTTATTGGCTAACAGTCTCTCCAACACAAACCTGTGCATCAAGAAAGTTGCGGTTTACAGGATACAGTACTTTTATTTGTTAAACAAATTCTTGGGCCTGTAAAAAGGGTTTGTTCTTTGGTTTTAATATATATAATAGAGTATTTAATTGTATAATAATTGTTTAAAAAAAAAAGTTTATTCTTCACGGATTTCGCTTATCACGGGTTCTTTTTGGAACGTAACCCTGTGAAAAACGAGGATTCTCTGTAGTACACATCCAAAACAACTATTCGTTGGTTTCCCACCTGCGTGTGCGAGCGTCAGGATGAGGGTTTTTCCCACGGACGACTGCGTCCGTGAAGAGCCAGGCCTCGCGTTCCCCGGCGCTTGAGGAATACGCCAAAAAACACTTCTCCACGCACACGGCGAACGCCATGTCACCTCAAGGCTCAACAGAGGGCTTTCTACTTCCTTATCGGGCTCTGCTGAACTCAGATCCGGCCAACAAAATGGCTCCTTTACACCAGCTGTTGTGAAATGGTTTTGGCAAGACCAGAGGTAGAGTGGGTTGAAGTGTTTTTTTTCCTTCTCATAATTTTTTTGCATAATCTAATCCATTACAGCTTTATTTCTATTGCACTTTAAAACAACACGGTTGACCAAAGTGCAGTACATAGCAATATTAAAAAAGCAATAAATAGACACACACTATACACAGTAAAAACAACACAACAATCGGTAAAAACTCAACAAATAGAGACACACTGTACACGGTAAAAGTCAACACATCGTTGAAAATCTAAGGTAAGAAGATAAGTCTTTAGAGCCGATTTAATGAATCATACCAACGGTCACATTGACTGCCAAGCTGTACCTATGACTCATTTATCTGTCTCCTGTCATTGACCTGGAAGGAATTGAGTAGGTGTGTGACGGTTCAGGTGTGGCAACATGGTACCGGTCTGTGTGCTTTACGCCCAACGGCCTTCTGCCATTGAGTCACCACTCAAAGGGCGCTCCTTTCTCACAGAGCTTATACGCCACAGCGAGGGCACTGTTTAATAAAGAAATATCCCTTTAGCAGACGCTCTATCCAGAGCGACTTACAGCAAGTACAGGGACTTTTCCCCCCTGAGGCGAGTAGGGCGAAGCACCTCGCCCAAGGACGCAACGTCAACGTCGACACAGCCGGGAATCGAACTCGCAACCTTCCGATCATGAGGCCAACGCCTTAACCCGCTGAGCCACCTGTTAG
>CM059334.1:3980887-4136372 GCA_030340685.1 Protosalanx chinensis | reverse complement strand
TGGATTGTCTGGTGTTGTTTTTGTAGCGTCGGCATAAGGAAACGTCTGCTAAATGACTGAATGTAAAATGTAAACAAACCGGACCAGGAAACCCCCCCGGGAGAACAGGACTACAATCCCAAACAACAACAACCAACACCGTCAATACTTACCAGCAAACGCTGGGTGAGTTCGTCGGCAACTTAGTGAAGGACATGATAGCTGTGAGTGGCTCTGGGTAAGAGCATCTGCTCGATGAATACATGTAAGAAATGAAAAACCATATACCTCCCCATTAACCTGTATTTATTAACATCCCCCACCCTCAGTCCCACATGTCCCTGCATCTAGGCGGCAAAGCTCTAGATCTCTAATTTCATCTGCCCCCATATCTGTCCTTATCTTTTTCTAAAACAGGGATTTTGGAGGGAGATAAGAGTGGATTGGAAGTGCCGTCTAATTAATTACTCTCATTACGGCGGCCTGTTTAGAGTGTGGGACCGGGGGAAGATAGAAGATCTGCGTGTGAGATTACTGGGAATTAGAGACGGACCCCTGTAGATCCCCCACAACCCCCTCCCCTCTCTCTCTCTCCTGCCCTACACACACACGCTCGCACGCGCACATACACACTGTGCTCACTGCGCTACTTCCTGCTAACGACCGTGGGGGGAAGAGCTTCTTCCCGATTGGCCCACAGCCCGATAACTTTCTCCCGGTTTAGAAGACGCGCAGCGGGGAAGCCGCTCTCTCAATCTCTCCCCCCTGTGCTCCTACGCCTCCTCCCCTTTCTGCCTTTCCCTCCCCCCTCTCACACCTCTCTCACCTCCCCCCCCCCCCCTCTGTTTCAGCCTCCGCCCCCCGCCCTTCCCCCTTCTCCTCCCCACGCCTTCACCTCCATTTCTCAGCGTATCACTTCATCGTTATATCCTCGAAGTCGTATCGTACGTGACGTCATTAAGGTCCATGCGAACCACAGAAGGACCGCGTGTTTTTGGGGTAATTTCTTCAACAGCTCGAAGGTTTTGTTGACCATGTGGCCGATTCTTTGTGCCCGAGGGACTTCTCAGAGCTGGCATAAGCACCCGACTGTCTCCACACAAAGGCAGGCAGACAGGCGGACAGGCAGAGAGAGAGCTTATTCCTCTGAGCAGAGAGGGCTGTATAACTCTGAGATTTCTTGGCACACCTCCCTACACTTACAAAAGAAATGCTTTGCTGGGTTACAAAGGCTCAGGAGGCAGAATATGCTTAACTGGTATAAGAGGCTAGGACTCCAAATACTGGTTTAATGAGTCCCATTACCCTAACACTGAGCAGCCCAGAACACACACACAGAGAGAGAGCGACGGAGATATGGAGAGGGATGGTGCCTTACAGTCTCTGCTCTCTGAATATCGACCTCCACTTTAAGTAGTAACCAAGCCGATGGAGCAACCGGCGCAGTGGGCTGCGGTAGGAGAGGTATCGTCTGTCCGGTCAACCGGCGTCACCGTCTCACCATAAACGGTGCGGAGAGCTTTTGGTCGTCATCCGTATCGCGCTGACAGCGCGTGAGCGAGAGGACAGCAGCGGTGCGTGCGTGCGTGCGCTCGCGTGGGGAAACGCATCACCCGTGTTTGCGAGTGTGAACGCGTTGGCGTTGGAGACGCTCGGAGAGTTTGCCGTCGGTTCTCGCCGCCCGTTCCAACGCGCACCACACTTCCGGTAGCAGAGAGAAAAAAAAAGCAGAATGAAAGACGCCCCAAAAGTTTCTCTCCTCCCAACCGTTTCTGACTCGTAAGGTCAGTTGTCCCAGCATGCTTCAGCAGGACGATCGTCCAACCTACTACGAACTACAAAAGGAGCAGCAAATGTAGTCAGGAAGAAGGTAGCATAGAAAGCTTGGTGCGTTGGATTACATTTCCGTCTAGTCATTTAGCCACGCTCTTATCCAGAGCGACTTACAGCAAGTACAGGGACATTCCCCCCTCTGAGGCAAGTAGGGTGAAGCGCCTTGCACAAGGACGCACTGTCATGTAGCCACAGCCGGGGTTTGAACCAGAGACCTTCTGATGACTAGCTTGACGCCCTTAACCCACTGCGCGAGTACTGTTGTGTTTAATTAGGCACAGAGGTGAGCGGAGGTGAAAATAAACAACCTCACTGTTATGGAAACAACCAGATCCACAGACCCTAGCATCCCCATATCGCTCTCTCTCTCTCTGACACACACACACTATGAGTCATGCCTGGGTAAAGTAACAGTCCTTCTATTTCTATCAGTGCGTAATCATTTGGTGCCTCCCTCCCCCCTCCCCCCTCCCCCCCCCCCTCCCCCCCTCCCCCCCTCCCCCCCCCCCCTCCCCCCCCCCCCCTCCCCCCCCCCCCGCCCCGGGTATTATGATGGGAACACTGCCAAACAACAAAGCTCTTTTCACTTCATCTCCTGTATCCACTTCTTTGGCCAATTGACTGAGAAAATGATTTAAGGGACTTCAGCCTCTTCACTTGCACAGTATTGATTGGATTTAAATTTCCCTCCCACTCTCGGCTCGTCTGCTATGAACGCCGCTTGGTTTTGCCCGAGTAGGACCTTCCATTTCCTTCTCTCTTTCTCTCTCTGTTTCTCTCTCGCTCTCTCTCTCTCGCTCTCTCTCTCTAGCTCTCTTTCTCTGGCTCTCTCTGGCTTTCTCTGTATATCTCTCTCTCTTTCTCTGTCTCTCTTTCTCTCTGGCTCTCTCTCTTTCTCTAACTCTCTCTGGCTCTTTCCGTCTCTCTCTCTCTCTGGCTCTCTCTGGCTCGCTCTCTCTCTCTCTCTCTCTGGCTCTTTCCGTCTCTCTCTCTCTCTCTGGCTCTCTCTGGCTCGCTCTCTCTCTCTCTCTCTCTCTCTCTCTCTCTATCTCTCTCTGGCTCTCTCTCGCTCTCTCTCCATCTCTCTCTGGCTCTCTGACTCTGTCTCTCTTTCTCTAACTCTCTCTGGCTCTCTGATGGCCATATCTCTCTCTGCTTCTCTATGCTTTCTCTCCCTCCAGTCTCTCTCTCTCTTTCTCTACCTTTCTCTGGCTCGGTCTTTCTTTCTATCTCTCTGTCTCTCTACCTCTCTCTTTATCTTTCTCCAGTCTCTCTCTCTCTCCAGTCTTATACTGAGGCTGGCATCTGGTAGCTTTCGCACATGCACACAAATGTCTCCCCGGACTTCATCGCGCTTTGTTGGTTATGACACCGAGAGTGCAAATTCATTCCGGCCGTACTGACGGGTAAGGCCGGCAAACAAATGATTAAATCAACTAGCAGCTCAGCCCAGCTGCTGTTCTTCACCCGCCCCTGCCCACACACACAGCAGATGAATAGGTACGGGGAGAGTTAGGCCTCCCTCAGTGAGAAGAGAGAGAGGCCAGACTCGTCTACAGCTATCGCCTGTAGGCTGGGATGAATAGGAGCTTATAGTGCATGCACACACGCACACACGCACGCACCCCCCCCCACGCAGAATCGGTAAATATGTAACTAAAGCTCATGCTCATCATACACACACAGCTAGAGGAGTGTGTGTGTTTGCAGGGCGTGTTTGTGAGAATCTCTCCTCAGGTGAATCGTCCACAGAAGAGTGGACATCCCAGACATAGCTCTGGTGCAGCTGTGTGTATGCGTGTGTGTGTGCGCGTCATCTAAATATGAGTCTCACCATTCTCCCCCACCCCCCCCCCCGCCTAAGATACCTCCACCTCAGGTAAGCTAGAAAGCTCCGTGGCCTGAGGGGCAGTGATAGAGCAGTTCCAGATCAGTGACAGAGCAGTTCCAGAACAGTGACAGAGCAGTTCCAGATCAGTGACAGAGCAGTTCCAGATCAGTGACAGAACTGTTCCAGAACAGTGACAGAACTGTTCCAGAACAGTGACAGAGCCGTTTCAGATCAGTGACAGAGCAGTTCCAGATCAGTGACAGAGCAGTTCCAGAACAGTGACAGAGCAGTTCCAGATCAGTGACAGAGCAGTTCCAGATCAGTGACAGAACTGTTCCAGAACAGTGACAGAACTGTTCCAGAACAGTGACAGAGCCGTTCAGATCAGTGACAGAGCAGTTCCAGATCAGTGACAGAGCAGTTCCAGATCAGTGACAGAACTGTTCCAGAGCAGTTCCAGAACAATTCCAGAGCTCCTGAACTGGTTGTTTTGTGTCTTAATGGCCATTCCAGGGAGGCACATTGAGCTGGCTATAATGGTCTCCCCTCCCACTCTCCAGCCCTCACTTTGCCTGCAGGATCCCCACCCCCTCCCCCTCTCCTCTCTCAAGTGTTGTTTAGGCTTAGTGCCTGGCATGGTGGCCATCAAACACAGCCCTTCACCCTCCTTCCACACCATGACTCATCACCCCAACGCTGGGGGAAGAGCCAGACACTGAACCAGCTGGGATGAGTCACAGAGGGAGGGGATGGAAGGTGAGAACAGGAACGGGGGCAGGCATCTGAGGCGTACTCCTGAAGGGGACCGACCTCTCACCCCTAACCTCTCTCCCCCCACCCCCCACTCAGCAAAGGTAATAATGCTCATCCTCTCATTCCAGTTGAAGTCACTGTATATATATATATATATATATATATATAAGTGGCCTAGTGTTATTACTACAGCCCTGGAACCGTGCCCCATCGCGACCCACCCAGCCTCTCCAGCCGAGACGAGAGAACCCTCTCCATTTACATTTACATTTATTCATTTAGCAGACGCTTTTATCCAAAGCGACTTACAGTAAGTACAGGGACATTCTCCCTGAGGCAAGTTGGATGAAGTGCCTTGCCCAAGGACACAAAGTCATATAGCCACAGCGGGGGCTCGATCTCACAACCTTCCGTTCATGAGGCCAACGCCTTAACCCATTGAGCCATCTGACTCCAGCCGCATCCCATGCTGCATGTCGCCTCAGACCCCCACCCCGTGGCCACCTGCTCGTTCCCTGCGCTCCTCCACGGCGGGGGGGGGGAGATCCTGACTTTCTTCTGACCTCCTTCTTCCCTTCTCTCCCTTCTTTCCCTTTCTCTTACCCCTCACTTGCTCTCTCATTTCTCTCCGCCTCCAATTCCCTCACTTGCTCTCTCTCTCTCTCTCTCTCTGTCTGTCTCTCCCTCTCTCTCTCTCTCTCTCTCTCTCTCTCTCTCTCTCTCTCTGTCTTTCTCTTCCTCTCATGCTCCCTCTCTCACACATCACTCTCTCTGAAGCCATCCCTCCCCGTTTTCCGGTTAGATGTGCGGTGGCGTCGGCTCCCCCCCCCCCCCCCACACACCTTCGCTATCTGTAAATGTGTATTTAACTCGTGCGTGCAACGCTCTCGCACGCGGGACCCGCTCTCGGTAATTACGCCAGATTAGGGACTAATGTCTAATTACGCCCTAATATGCTTTAATGCATTTTTAATGACAGCTTTCGGTGTTGGACGTCAAAGCAGGGCCCGTCTGTGGTGAGGCCGAGGGGGGTGGGGGGGGGGGGGGGGAAGTGCTCTGGCGCTTGCACCGGAGTCGTGGATCGCCCGGTTCGGATGCCGCAGCTCTTTTATTGATTTGCCACCCCCCCCCCCCCCCCGCCCAGAACCAATCACGTCGAGCGGTGTCGATGTCTGGGAGAGAGGGCGGTGTCGTGTTTCCCCCCCACCCCGAGGGGCCGAGATGCACATGGGTTCGGAAGGGGGTGGGTGGGTGGGTTTGCATGCATGTGTATGTCAGATATGTGTGTGTGTGGGGGGGGGGGGGGGGGCTCTCTGTTGGTTTAAACAGGATCGTTCCCCCCCCCCCCCCACCCCCCCAAAAACGTCTAATTTATCCTTTGCACGTGTCGTTTACATTTTAATGGAGAAAGAAAAAAGATCTGCGCGATTATTGCCGAGATTGATTGGGATGCAAATTGCATTGTGGGGCCCCAATCAGCGCAGCCGTAATTGGGTTCTGTTAATTAACGCTGGAATAGGCTGACGAACTGAATCCCGGGCACGTTTTATGCATATCATCGTCTCCTAATTAGGTTAATGCGTTAACCCGCTCCTCGGATCGTCACACCAGGCCGGCCCCGATGCTAACCTCACAGCTGATGCCGTTTGTTTCGCTGGGCATGACTAAAATGCGTTATTGCAGGACACCCCCCTCCCCAAAAGTACAGTGAACCCTCGCTATATCACGGTTCACGGTTTCGCTACTTCATGGATTTGCATCGTGCATTGTGTTCTGCATTCTGATCGGCTAAACATTCTCTCCAACACAAACCTGTGCATCAATAACGTTGCGGTTTACAGGATACAGTACTTTTATTTGTTAAACAAATGCTTGGGCCTGTAAAAGTGTTTGTTCTTTGGTTTTATATATATATATATATATATATATATAAAAAATTGTATAATAATTGTTTAAAAAAATAAAGGTTTCTACTTCACAGATTTCACTTATCACGGGTTCTTTTTGGAACGTAACCCCCCTGTGAAAAACGAGCGTTCGCTGTATTATTTAAAAACACTTTTGTATTGGAGTCTTTGGTGTACTTTGGGTATTTGGTAGGACTAGAAATGGTAGGCAGGTTACGGAATCGTACTGTACGACACCGGAGCAAACCGATGCTGAGGTAAAATACGACAGGACGGACCTCTGCGATCGCGAACGACGCCAGTCGACGTTCTGCCGTCGTTCTCGCCGCGTACGAAGGTGAAGGGCAGCCAGGTGCATTCTGGGAACGGGCGCGTTCTTCTTTTTTAATGGAACAGCAGACGTCGAGGGCTTAACCTGGATGACTCCTCTAGGTCGGCCCGCGGCGAGCTAAGTGCATCGTGGGTAGAGTGGCTCACTCCGGGGCCTGAGCCGGGGCCAGATGAACCTAATGCTCCGATGTAAATCGTCTGGGCTCGGAGACGGGCGAGAGCGCGTCGATTAGCGGCCGCGTCATTAAGCGGGGGGTCGTTAGCGAGTTGGCGTGGGGGGGGGGTGGGTGACCTTGAAAGGCCTCGTTAGGATGGGGGATGATTGAAGGGGGGGACGCCGAAAGATGGTTAACAGGTGGCGCGCACGATGAGGCGGCTGGGCTTCGAGAGAGTAAAAGGTGGGGGCACAGATCACCCCAAACACACACACACACACACAACCCATACCTGTGATGTCGTGCTGTTTGAAGGAGTCGCTGTAGATCTGGTGCTGGTTGGGGCAGTGCTTCTTCAGCCACTTGCAGACGTCCTGTTGGCTCCACAGGGCCACCGGCTTGGACAGCCTCACGTTCCCGGGCTGAGGGACATGACACAGGGAGAACAGGTGAGCAGCTGCGACCCCCCCGGCTCCGGAAGGTCACGCTCGAACTGGTCTGCTCCTGGAGCTGGCGGGGAGCCGTGTGGCTCAGCGAGTCAAGGCGTTGGGGCTAGCGGTCGGGAGGTTAAGAGTTCAAGTACCGGCTGTGGTTACATGATGTTGCGTCCTTGGGCAAGGCACTTCGCCCTATCTGCCTCAGGGGGGGGGAATGTCCCTGTACTTGCTGTAAGTCGCTCTGGATAAGAGCATCTGCTAAATGACTAAATGCAAATGTAACAGTGAAGGTGAGGTATGGAGCAGGTTTTTGTTGTTGTTGGTCAGTCACACGAATGAACAGCTGCGCGAGTTCACATTTGACCGGTTGGCACTCTTAAAGTTGGTCTATTATTTCCCCCCCTTTCGCCTTCTCTAATCCCTCCCTCCCTCTCCCTCCCAGCACCTCTCCTGTGGTGTGAGGGGGGGGTTGAGCTGTCAACACCTGCCAGAACGCCGGGTCTACCAACGTCTGCCCACCAAGTGGACACAGCAGCCTCCTACGAGGGACCATGCAGGGTTCCTGTCCATCTACCTGGCCGTCTCATGCTTCCTGTTCCCAGCCCGCAGGCTACCGCTAACTAAACTGACACTCCAACTCAGAGAACTGAGCAGAACTCTCCATACCCCATGTTTCAACATCTATTTCCCCAGGGCTGTGAATGACACATCGCGTCGGCACGGCCGGGAATCGATCTCGCAACCTTCCGATCACGAGCCCAACGCCTTAACCGTTGAGCCACCCGGCTCCCACCCCCTAGAATAGATCCGATTGCAGAGTAGGTGCATTTACACGTATTCGTTGAGCAGACGCTTTTATCCAAAGCGACTTCCACGAGAGAGCTTTACAAAAAGAGCATCGGTCACTGCTCATGACAACGTGATCGTCCCCAAACATAGCAGGTTTGTCAGATTATGAAACGTACATCATGTGAAACCAAACAAGTGCCAAAGGGAAGGGCCACAAGAGCGTTCAGTTAAACATGTTACAATTACATGGCATGAATCTTGGGCAATAGCGTACCTGTAGAAAAGCAAGTAATGATAATAATCAACCCCATGCGAGTACAAAAATTCAAAGTACAAAACCATTAAACCAGATTTAGGAAGGGGCATGCATCCCTGAATGGCAGTCAGCCTTGATTTGTAGTACCCTAACACCAAAAGAAACACACATCCACACACACTTACTGTATTCGCATACTTTCGCACAATATCACACACACAGGCACAGTGACACACAAATACACACACGCTACCCTGTTCTATCTGGCTGGGCAGAGTGGTGGGGATTGACTGTGTTTCAGGTCTTCTGGCATCATTTCCTTTTGATTGAGAGGCTACTGAAATCACCAGCGGAGCGAGCTGGTTAAAATCTCCCTTTCCCGCTCTCTGGAACTCCGGCTAGGTGGAGTCAGTGTGGTGCAGCATAGCAATAACTGCACACGTGTGCTCCATCTATGCCTGCAGAAAGCCAAGGAGCTGTGAGTCTCTTGCTCTTTCTCCCTCTCTCCCTCTCTCTCGCTCGCTCTCCATCCCTCACTCTGCCTCCCTTGCTCTTGCTCTCTCTCTCTCCCCTTTCTCTCTCTCCCTCCCTCCCTCCCTCTCTCTCTCCCTCCCTCCCTCTCCATCCCTCTTTCTCTCCCTCTCTCTCCTTTCTCTCTCTCCTTTCTCTCGCTCCCTCCCTCTCCCGATCTCTCTTGCTATCTCCCTTTGTCCCTCTATCTCAACCTTGTTGAACGGCGAGAGGGAGCGTGTGAAAGACAGACGGACTGAGGCAGTGCGACCAGAGGAGACAGGCTTTGGCACTGGAAGGCAGGCAGGGTGACAGTGTTCACTGCTTCAGTGGGGACTTGACTGGCCTGCCTGAAAGCTGAATCTGTAGGGAGGTCCATCTCTCCCTCCTCCTGTTCTCTCTCTCTCTCTCTCTCTCTCTCTCCCTCTGCCACCATGGGAGCGTGGCGTTGCAGAGGAAAACACATTAACCATTAAATACAGCTCAGCTCAATGCTAATTAACCCTGACTAGCAGCCTCGGGCGCTGATGGGTGTGAGAGGGGGAAGAGAGCGAGAAAGAGGAAGAGAAAAGAGCCGAATGAATTAGAAAAACCAGCTTGGGTCATAAGGGAAAAGTGATGGTAGAGAGACCTGACACTGAGAAAGAGAGAGCGAGAGCGAGAGAGAGAGAGAGAGGGGGGGGGGGATGTGACATGTGAGGGGGGGGGCTGGCTGGCTGCGAACTGAAGAGGAGAGAAAAGTTGTTTATTGGCCCCGGCGTACTACCCCTCAGTGACGCAAGGGTGTGTGTGTGTGTGCGCGTTCCACCGACGGCAGGAAGCGTATCTGCAGCTGACCGTGAGGTCTCGCAGCGGAAAGGACTATTTTTTTCCGGGAGCCCATTGTTAAGTCAATAGCCATCTGTGTTTTACATTCTGAGAGGGGATGTACATCGTTGTCACGCCCTGCTTCAGTAGGTAAGGCCTTCTGGAGGTGAAGCGAAGAGAGAGGGAGGGAGAGGGAAGGGAGAGAGAGACTAGGGATGGATAGCGAGGGAGGGGTGGGGTGGGGTGGAAAATGGAAGGAGAGGATTCATGCGCACAGCCTTGGCGTTCAACACTGCGGCCCAATTAGGGCTGGGAGTGATGGCACTGGTGTACGATTTTTTTTTATATATATTTTTTTTCACAAGTGAAATATGTCTGGGCATGCACTCGCACCCATAAACACACAGAGAGAGACAGACAGACAGACACACACAGACACACACACACTGACACACACGCCAAGTTATTGCGTCGACCACGGTCTAATTAATAGCCTTGGATGGATCCGGCTTTTTCTCATGTTACCTTAGCAACAACAGAGCAAGGACAACCTCAAAAATACATATCAGCACGTCGGATATGAAAGCCTCGGAAACAGACGGTTCCTAACGTGACGCGGACGCTGACAGACGGTGACAACGACCCGCGGTCACAGACGCGACGGAGCAAAGATGAAGACCTCCGCAAAGCCTCCAAGAGTAGCCAGGTGCGGTGTCTATTCTTGGGGTTGGAGGATGATCCGAGCTGGCAGGAGGATTGGAAGACAGGCCGTAAGAAGTCTCCGGAACAATGACGCCAACCTATGGTTCAACCTATGGTTCAGAATTAATGGTTAATTCTGTTAAATACTGTAGCATCTTGTACAATACAGCTGTTGCACTTCTGGTTGGATGCTAACTGTATTTCGTTACCCTGTACTTGTACCTGTGTAAGGATATTAAAGTTGAATCTAATCTAATCTATGGACGTCTGGAGGTAAATCTCTGCTGTCGTCGGTTCTGAACGAACGAATATGCAACCCGTCTGGCCGAGGGGTTGGCATCCTCGTCGATGAGCGTTCGCCCTGGTACTTCACACCCTGAAAGGCCTCTCTCGCCCCCTCTGTTTCCAGTGTCACAGCACCATCTAGTGGTGTAACCGTCCACCTGGACAGTGAGAGAGAGAGAGAGAGAGACTGGAGGAGGCGTGCGAAAGCTCGTCCGGAGACGTTCACGTCTTGCTGAATGGGAGCGAGGGGGCATCAGAAAGAAAAAGAGAGACGCTACGTCCTTTTGCCTATCTCTGCCTCGCAGTTAATGAAGTAGCCCGCCGCCGCTGCGGTGGGTATTGTCTAGCGCTTTCTCTCTCTCTCTACCACTTGTTCTCTATCTCTCTCTCTCTCCTTCAGACTTAAGAGGCAAAAGTCCCAGCGTTCATTATTCGGTAAAGTTTGGGGATGAGACACTCCATGCGGACGGGAAAGCGTGCGTGCGTGTGTGTGTGTGGGGGGGGAGAGGGATGTGAGGACAGCAGGGGAGAAATGAAACAGCGCAGAGGGTGAATTGTTAATAGTTTGTGAAAAGGCCCCGAGTTCTAAATTGGATTTGGAGTTGAGGGGAGTGGGGGGGGGGATTGTGTGCGTGTCTTGGTTAGGACACTTCAAAGCAGCGAGGCCCAGCGAGGTCTTTTTAATCTGCCCGCGGTTCTGCATCTGAGACCACAATGCACACAGCATATAAGGCCTGATTTAGACGCACTCTCTTATCACCGCCGGCATGGTATCGATTAAGCGTGAAAGACACGAGGATTTGGCGTCACCCTTGCTAGACTCTCATCATTACTCGCTACGGCCTGCGTTCAGGTTCAAACGCTTACAACCCTGCGCTTACTGCGCCAAACCAAACGCTACCAAGACGTGGCCTGCCCCTCCGTTTGTACAGACGCAGGGGTCGAGTAGGCTAATTATGCTGCTGTAACGCTCCTCCTGTGCGAAGATCCACCCCCCCCCAAAAAAGGTTGCTGCGAAGACGGCGTTAGAATTCAAACAGGTCTAATCTCAGGCGGCGCAGAGCGCAAAACACACCCCCCCCCCCCTCCCCGCTTGGCAGGCTAGTGCCGTCACAAAAGACTCTCCACCGAGCTGTCACTCCAAAGTTCCACGGATTCATCCGGAACATGGGCCCGCCTGTGCTGAAAAAAACACTGCGATGCGCCTGTTCCTTCCTGTTCTGACTGACAGCAGATTTCCCTCCCTAATGGCTTCCTGTTCGCCCCCCCCCCCCCCCCCCCCCCCCCCCCCCCCGGCAGGGACGGGGGCGAGGTGAGGAAATCACGTCGAGCCTGCTGTTCCTCCGATGACTATTTCAGGATCTGCGGAAGAGAGGAGGCCGGGGCGGAAGTGGAGATAGAACGAAGACTGGCGACGACATGTCACCACTCGCTGATATTAAACTCAACCAAACTGACTGACAAACCACGATCTTTTGCCCCGACGGCCAGAAGAGGCGCTGGGGGGGGACAACTTCCGCAGATCCGGCCCCCTGGTTCTTACCCTCGAGAGCTCCGACTCGGATACGGAGCGCTGGGGCGGCGAGCGGCGCTGGTAGCCCGGGCTCACGTCCTGGTAGGTGGGGCTGCTGTCGTCCAGGCCGGCGCCCGGGTCCAGAGACTCCTCTTCCAGGTGTGATGTCACGTCCTCCGGGCACATCTGGTGGTCGATCCCATTCTGGCTCAGGTTGCAGTGGACAGCTGAAGAGAGGGGGAAGGGGGTGGGGGGGGGGGTGGGGTGGGGTGGAAGAGAGGGCCAGGAGGGGAGAGAAAGACAGGGACCTTATCAGAGCATATTCGATTCACATCATTTTGATCGGTCACCGTACTTGTAAACGTGAGCGTTGGGCTCATGATCGGAAGGTTGTGAGTTCGATTCCCGGCTGTGGCTACATGACATTGTATCTTTGGGCAAGGCACTTCACCCTACTTGCCTCAGGGGGGGGAATGTCCCTGTACTGGCTATAAGTCGCTCTGGATAAGAGCGTCTGCTAAACGAGTAAATGTAAATCTTAACAATTCCAGGCGAACTTGTAGATGCAGTACTGGTAGAGGGACACTAGATGGTGAAATAGGGCAGTTATAACAAGACAGAGCGTAAAAGTCGATACAAAATAATGCCTTTTGTCTGATAGGCCTACTTGGGAGCACAGCTGTGATGCAAAATAAATCAAACTGCAAATCTGAAAACAGAAATCTTAATTATCTCCTCCAACACAACAAACGCTCCAGATCAGGCTGACTTTTATGACAAGCTACGTGAGAAAATTTGCGATTCTTTTCGTCCATTTTCAAGACACGATTCATGTTGCGGGATATTAAAAAGATGACACATCCATAAATCTGCCCAGCATCTCTGTTTCGGAGGGTTGCCAGGTTCTGGAAGGCTGCCAAGGCCGGTGATCCGGGCCACAGTGATCCGGGCCACAGTAACCCTTAAAAACAAACGGTGGTGATGGACGTCTATCCGTCCCAGAGTTCCCGAGGTTAAGAGTCATGTCACGTTTCACCTGAAAACAAGTCTAATATTTCATGACCACTTCCTCTGTGCGTGAGAACAGCGTCCAGGGTCTGATGACATCACACCCTGCACGCTGAGACTTTCATGGGGGTCGTGCTACGGTCAAAGCTACTGTAAACACAGACCGGGGTGCAGGAACAGCAGGGGGCTGACTCTAGACCTGGGTTAGGATGCCGCACAGGAGGGGGAACAAGGCCATGATTTGTCTCCTCAGACCGGTGGAGAGGGAGGGATCAACCTTAAGCAAGTCATGCTTCAAACAAGAGCAACTTGGGATGCGTGGCACGAAGCATTGCTCCCTCGATTTTCTCTCTGTCCTCCCAGTCTCCTTCCCTCCCTACTCTCTCTCTCTCTTTCTCTCTCATAACTCAATGCATGGCTTGTGCTCAGCTACTCCTGAGTGACGATGAATTATACATCCTCTGTTAAGTGAGTCTCTCCAATACAGTGATACTGAGGGAGAAGGATGGAAGGATGGAAACAGAGGGAGCAGAAAAGAAGGATGGAAGAGGAATGAAGAACGAGGAATGAAGAATGGCTTAAGTCACTTGAAAAAAGGTGTGTGCGTGCAAAAAGTTGCTTTGGTGGGCTTGGTGGGAGATAAGATTGAAAATAGGGTATGTGTGTTTTTTTTTTCAGCTAGTTACTATATATAGCCCTTTAGATCATTGACATGCAGTGTTTTTCACAGCGTGAGGGAGGAGAGATGCATCACAGTGAACGCTCCCCCCTTCCTCCTCCTTCCTCCCCCTCTTTCTTCCTCAATGAGAAACTGAAAATGTTGCCTACTCTTAAAAGCCTTGGCCACTGCCAACACTGTGCCAAATTCCAATTGCTCTGGATGTTATATCGTATTCGTAAACTGTTGACCTGATCTTTGGGCGGTTTGTGACGTTGCTTGTAAAAAGCCATATCAAAGTGTGATTTGATTCATTTTAGGTGTTAGGTGTTTAATATTTGATGAACCGCAAGAGCTGTCCGTACACCTTCAAGCTCACAAACGCTCATCACTATTCCACCAGCATGAAAGGGCTTCAATTCCAATTGGAGTACCAAATTCTTTACATTGAGAATTTCCACAGTTTTGATGTTTCACAGCTTGAACTACAAAAAAGGAGGTTTTCCTTGACCTGAAGCACAAACAACATTGGTTGGCGTATCATATTGAAGTGGACATTTTAGGGGAACAAAAGACCATGCAGGGGTCTGGTGATGAAAACCCAACATTTGGGGACCGTTTGATCAAGTCCTGAGTTTGAGGAAAAGCTTTAAAATAAGCCAGAGAAAGAGAGAGCTACATGCTGAACTAGTCAAAGAGTTGGCTTCGGCTTCCAACACCGCGAAGACAACAACTAGTCTAGTGTTTCCCCAGGGGGCATGTCAGAGCCATGGAGCAGGGCTGGTGGATTTGTCCAGCGGCAGAACGGATGATTTTAGCACGGCAAAGACGACTCCGCAAACCCCATTGCTGTCCCCAGCTGGCAGGAGGTACATGCGCCTCACAGTCGGATATCTGGTTTCAGAAATACCCTGTGGTGACTCTCCCATCACACAAACATTTAGCCCAGTGTGAGCGGTAGAATCCTCATTCCTCTCTAAACAGAGCTCTGCACTGCCGCCTCTCAGCAAGAAGGTTCTGGACTGGATTCCACAATGAGCCACCGGGGGCACATTACCCAGGCCTGTGTGTGACGGATCATGCTCACATGGCTTTCCTCCACAAATAAGGCCGATGCAAAAAACACAGAGAACGGACGCATTCACATCGAGTCATTCCGCAGACGCTCTTATCCTGAGCGACTTAACAGCAAGTTCCGGGACGTTCCCCCCTGAGGCAAGTAGGGTGAAGTGTTTTGCCCAAGGACACACTGTCACGATGACACAGCCAGGGTTCGAACCGGGTTCCTTCTGATTACTAGCCCGCCACCCTAACCGACTGCGCCACGATTCCCCAGAAGCGGCTTCACTCCTGCCCTGACCCTGATTCTAACCAAGACAGGCCAATGGCTCCTGGCTTATAGGCAGGACAGTATAGATGTGAAAAATGCAGAAACCAATTTCCTTCGGTATACACACACTCGTGAGTGCACTAATATAGTACTGTTAGAAGAACAAATGTTTCTTCTAGTCAAACTCAGTTAGCAAGGCCAAACCACGCAACCTCCTTCGAATGAAAACAGATAGAAGTTTGCAACTTTGTCGTGTGACCCAGAAAGCAAGCCTAGAGAAAAGAGGCAATCTGACGGTAAAGTAGATCTGGTGTCACTCTGTACAGATGGAGCTCTGCCCGCTAGCCCGTTAGCTCCCAGGACATACTTTAAAAGGTGAAGCTAATTAGCGCTCCACTAGGAGGAGTTCACATCAGACGTGGGTGCGTTATCGTCCTCTCTCTAGTCCCCGGTGCCGAGAGAGACCCTGAGGGGGAAGAGGCTGGGGATTGGACCATCATCTGTTAGATGACGTCGAATCCAGCACTCTTGTTAGCAAGCGAACAGCTGCTCTTTTATGTGCTAAGATTAGCTTGAAGCATCCACTGAAAATAAGCCTTTTAATCAGCCAGAGAAAATGATCTTCCTCTTCTGTATGTGCCTCGACTGTGAAAACCCCCACCCCCGAAACTTGGAATGGGAAACCAAATCAAATTTTTGGGGGAAATAAACTGGTGTGTGTGTGTACATGTGCATCTGTGAAGAAGCGATCCCACACATACCCCCCCAGTCCAAAAAGCCAAATTTGTTATTTGTAATTTACCATCCTTGTCTTTGGGTTTTTCAGTCAACCATTTCGATAATTCTTCCATTTATGATTTGCCCTGTCATCTTTCCACTGCCAGCCAGACCAAATTACACAGTCTCAGAACCCAAATCCTGTTGACGGGGCAGAAAAACTAGTGGGCAAAGTGAAAGGAGATCCATCTGCAGCTCTCGTGAATGTCTCTGTCCAGGCATGCGTGTCCCGTCTTATCGCCGAGATCAACCGGCGTTACCTCAGCTTTTGAAAAGCCATCCGACCTAAACTGGCGAGTCAGGTAGAAGAAGAAGAAGAAGAAAAAGAAGCAGACCCCATTTCCTGGTCTCCCAAGTCAGAATCGCGCATGACTCATCCCACTTACCGCGCGGGGTTGGCAACCTTTTGCCGCCTCATTTAAATTCATAGGTCAGATCCGCAAGTAGCATCCAGATGGATGAGTGATCAGAACGGACAAGTTGCGGAATGATGAAGAGGCTGTTGCCACAGCTTAACTTGTGTTTCCACAATGCACCGTCACAGGCGCACAGAGATTCATGGGTCATGTCCACCATCATTGAAATGCATGGGATCGTATTTAACCTCATGGTGATAGCGAGTTGTTTAATATCTGCCATTAAAAATGTGTCATCATCTACCCCTGTTGAAATGAATGAGTCGGCAGCCCTGCCAATGTTTAACTACTAATGCACTGCGCTGTTTATGCATGATCGTTTAGGAAACTTTTATGTTAGCTACTAAGCATGGCCTGATTTAGAAACTGGATAGGACCTGATCTGGGTCTTGGTGCTTCTAAGGCTGGTTGCATCCACATCTCTCTCTCTCTCTCTCTCTCTCTCTCTCTCTCTCTCTCTCTCTCTGTCTGTGTCTCTTTCTTGCTGTGTGTGGGAACATGTAGACTGCTGCTGGAAGAGTCCAGAGACTTCTCCTCTCTAATTCACCCTGACATTCGAGCCGAAGTGAACTGTGCTCAAACTTCTTTCAGGCTCCACAGACCAAGGGGGCTCGCTCCCCTCCCATTGGCTGTTGGAAATCAACCAGACGCAGGAGGGTTCCGCTCCGAAACCTCTCTAGTTGGTGAAGAAAGAGGAAGAAAGAAATGGCCCACTTTAAGATACCGAGACAAATGTGCTATATTTAACTGGCACTGTGGCCCTACCGTTGAGCTACTGTAGCCTAGGCAAAAAGCTATTCACGCATGGCATCTAAGAGTCAGAAAATAGAAGACAATCAAAATAGAGTTTCATCTCATTTTGGAGAGCTGGCTATTAATATTTCAACAGTTGCACAACTCCGCTCGGTTTAGCTCGGTTTAAAAAATTGTCAAGAACTGTTGTTGCTTAAAAGGCAGATCTGAGGGAATTGGAAGTCTCAACACAGAGAGGAAATCTTCTTTGGATCACAGCACCGCTTTTTAAAACATCCGTCCAAATTATTTGGTTTGGATGACGAAACTCAAGGGGCACAAGGGATGAACTTCTAAAGGCAGAGAAGGTAACTTCCCAGCAGACTGAGGCTTGAACTACTACTGTGGTGTTGGATGCTTCTGTGCACAGGACCGATCAGGTGCATTCGTTCTCCTCAAAAATGAAAGGTGAAATCATTTTCCGAGGTGAATTCTTTCTCCTGCCCCTCAGGCAAAACTAATCTGATGGAAAAAACTGTTCCCTGTGACTCAATTTGGCCGATGAACCACGGCCGACTTCCTCCAGTCATTGATTCTCCATCTGTTGGCTCTGTAATATCAATGACTGTGAGACCCTTTCCCTCCAGCTGTTGCAATCAGCCAGCGGAATCGAGACCAGTGAACTTCATGGTGGTTGGGGCCTTGTGACTGCGCCAAGCCTGGTCCAGAACACAGCAGGGGGCCCCGTGAGTCAGAATTACTCAGAGATGGCGGCCATTATCCACGACAAACATGGGTTGTTAGAGGAAGCAGGAGTGGTGTGTACGTGTATGTGAGAGAGAGGGGAGGGGCTAGGAGATTTGTGAACACTGAAGGATTTATTTGACACTTATATATACCGTATTTTTTGCACTATAGGGCGCACTGGATTATAAGGCGCACTGTCAATGAATAGTCTATTTTAGATATTTTTTCATATATAAAACGCACCGGACTATAAGGCGCATTAAGCAGAAAAAAAACAGTCAGATAAATCTGCGTGAAAAAGTGTGTCTTTTGACAGGTGCCACTTCGGGATCTTTATACACACACTGTAATATTATGGTGAAGCACAGTATGTATTACTCCGCGACGCACCTGGCTACGGTATCCGTAATGCTGGGGTCAGTAAGCAAAACCAAGTCGTTTTGGATAAAAGCATCTGCTAAATGAATAATGTAAAATGTAAAACCAGAATTAATCCATATATAAAGTGCTTCGGATTATAAAGCGCACTGTCGTTTTTTGAGAAAATTAAAGGCTTTTAAGTGCGCCCTATAGTAAAATACCTAAAATACGCTAATATAATATATTACAATTATATATAATAACAGCACATACTGAAGTCCACAACAAACTCCTTGGTCTTGCGGAAGTTGAGAAGGTGATTCACCTCAGACCATCTGACAAAGCTCTACATCACACCTCTGACCTCCTCCTCACTGGTGCTGCCCACCATGGAGTCATCAGAGAACTTCTGACGGTGGCCTGTTACAGTCATAACTGAATTCCGAGGTGGAAAGGGTGAAAATAAGTGGTGGAAGTACTGTTCCTTAAGATGCCCAGGTGTTGCTTGTCCCATGTTGCCTGATGCCCTGTAGTCGGATGCCCCTCAGCCTGATGCCCTGCAGTCTGATGCCCCTCAGCCTGATGCCCTGCAGTCTGATGCCCCTCAGCCTGATGCCCTGCAGTCTGATGCCCCTCAATCTGATGCCCTAGAGCAGGGGTGTCCAATCCTGGTCCTCGAGGGCCTCTGTCCTGAAGATTTTAATGTTTCCCTGTTCCGGCACACCTGATTCTATTGAAGGGTCGTTATCAAGCTCTGTGGAGGTGTCCTAGATCAGGGAAACATTTAAAACCGTCAGGACAGTGGCCCTCGAGGACCAGGATTGGACACCCCTGCCCCCCCAGCCTGACACCACCCAGTCTGATGCCCTGCGGCTTGTTGGTGATGCTGGTGAAGTGGTCTGAAGTCCAGACCACCATGTTGTGGTCTACAGGGTACTTGTCTGGGTACCTTGCTGCTGTTGGGAACTGCAATTTCCCCCCCTGGAGAACAAATAAAGGTTTATCTAATCTAATATAATCTACCTGCATGGCTGAGAGCTCCTCCCCAAGCAGGAGGGGTCAGATGCTGTTAAATTCAGTCAAAAGAACATGACTGTAGCACTGTGCTTCCTCCAGCCATCCTCTGCAGGTGGTGAGTGGGCTCTGTGCAGCAGGTGGGTGATGGCCTTGTACGTGAACTGCAGGCGGGGTCCAGGGATTATTTCACCAGGACTAAACTCCAGCAAAACCAGTAAGTCCCTCAAGAGGCTTCCTGACATGTCAGAACAGCACCACAGCCCTGTAGCTGGTGACAGTAATGGAACATCTGAAAAAAGATTTCGGGGGTCTTCTACGTTTGTGTAGCTTTAGATGCCACGCAGCCCAACTCGTTTTTTTTTTCAACGCGTTTCGTATGTTACCGTCGTGACAAATGAAATCGATTGTTGCTGTGACGTTGGAGCCAAACCATAGTAACTCCTCTCCCAGCTTCGCCGTTGATGCGTATTCCTCTGGTCTAAAATTAGAAGTGTTCTTTACCTTGTCCTCCCCTCTCCTTCAAACTGTAAATCTGCCTCAGTATATGAAAAGCGACTTTGCCACGGTATAAATAGCATTTGGCCCCTTCCAACCCGAATTGATTTCACTTCAGCAATTGGCCGTGTCACAGTCTCCTGGATAAAGGTCGCTGCGGACATCACGCGGAAACTAAAGGAAGCAGAGATGCTACAGTCAATCAAATGTTTGTTTGAGTAACATCTTTTACATTTGCAAACACACGTTTAATTTCTGATCATCTAGATTTATTCAGACAATTAAGTGTATGTGTTTAACACAATCGAATCGAAGTCTTCTGGTTCAGTAAAGTTGCGTATTGAGCCTAGCTACATAGAGGTTAAGTAAGGTATCACATTGAAGCTGTGACAATGCTTCCACCCTACACTCCTACATTATAGCCTTATCTATCGAGCGCATGTGGTTAAACGAAGTGCAAAGAGCCGGCGCTGCTTCGCAACAAAAAGCCTGTCGAGTCCTCCGAGGACGAAGGACGCGGGAGTATTCTTCTCTGAAGCTAATGGGAGAAGCCTCCTCCCAGCGTCCAGGCAAGAGCATTCATGCCCTGGGTGAGCGTGGAATCAGCCGGCCTGGGGATTAAGCTGGAACACGGTCTTCTGAATGGATGCACAGGCAGGCAGGGCGGGGGGGGGGGGGGGGGGGGGTAAGGCCCTGCCAGAGCAGCGCTCGGGGCGGAGATATACGCTGGGCTGGACGGCCCAAGGAGGTACAGCCGAGGGGGTAAACACTGATCTCAACTACAGGCTACGACCGGTTCCATGAGCGCCAAGGGTGGATGCGAGGCCCTGCTCGTTGACAAAACAAAGCCTGGTGTAGTTCTAAAGGAGACGCATGATATGCCAATGATATAAGCAGTCATCCAAGCTTATGTCTCGCTGGGTAGAAATAAGGCGTCACTGTCATGCGTTGGATGCGGAGGGTCAGCCTGTTTGTGACTTGATATCGCTTGTGACGGAGTCGCGGCAGGCATGACAACAATGCTGTCCGCTCTACTCTCTCTCTCTCACCGTGATGTGTGCTGGTTGCGTGCGGGGAGATGTTTCTTGCAGCGAGTGTTTTCATGACAGTCTGAAGTACTTGCATGTATGTGTGTAGAGAGGCAGGTCCATACAAAGAGAGCAACGATGATATCTTACTTTCAGGGAGTATTTGTTTGAATAGCCTATTAGTCCTCCCAAGCTGTGATCAAACCCATCTATAGCATCAACCTCGATCAGCGTGGAATTCTCCCACCACAGGTGTGACGGGTCATCATTCTGCCCCAACGCCGAGTCCGAAAATACACGGAAACGACACGGACGTGCGGCTACAGAACACGCAGTTCGATGCTACGTTCGCTGTGGGTATGACGCAGATTGGAGTAAAAGCAGTGGAACGCTCTAGCAGAATTTCCGAAAAGGCGACTGACTGTCTTTCACAAATTGAATTATTAAAAACTGTCCTACTTTCTCTTTGTGGAAGCGTCTGGCACAGTGTCCGGTCGTAAAACGCTGACTCTGCAGAATCAAAGAAGCTCCTGTCCATCATGAAACCTGATCGACGGATGCCAGTGGTATGAATCTATGCTGAGGAAGAAGCTTTACGTTTCCATTTAGTCATTTAGCAGACGCTCTTATCCAGAGAGACTTACAGCACGTACAGGGACATTCCCCTGAAGCAAGTAGGGTGAAGTGCCTTCCCCAAGGACACAACGTCTTGTTGTCTTAGACGGGAATCTAACTGGGAACCTTCTGATCACCAGCCCAACGCCGTCTCCACTTGGTCACCTGACTCCCTTTGTGACACATATGGGTAGCTGCACTTTGTCTGAAGCAGGATATATATATATACATATAACCCCACTGTAAACACATACAGTACAAGCTATCATAATGTCACAGAAATTACAAAGGAAAATTGACTTTCCTGATAAGAGGTATTGACCATATGTTGGTATGACATTTTGCTGCTCAAAATTGCTCCCCCCAAAAAACATTGTGAGAAAAAAATCTCAAATCTTTGGATATTTCCACGATAATTTCTGGAGTATTAAGGATTGTGAGGCACTATGGTTGTGTTTTAAAACTCTAGTCTACGTCACTGCAAACCACAGTCGTATGTCTACAGCGTCTGTCTGTTTTTTCGTTATTTATCTAGATTTCCTTGATTAGATCTTCCATGAATGAGTGAATTAGCCGAGATAAAAATAGCATGTGAAATGTGCAGCATGGTGAAGAGGGCATGTGATGACTAAGCGGAGAACTGAGTGGTTCAGATCAGCTGCTTTAGTCCTGTGGCTTACATGATACACACACACACACTTCACCATAAACAGATGATCTACAACAGCAAATTTGAGGTTAAGTACCCTGATGACTCAATGCTGGTGTATTCATTACAACTCACGAAGTAGTCCAATTACATGGACATATTCTAGAAATGCATAACATAGGCTACTAGTAGGCCTACACCTCCCTTGTACAGAATGTGCATAACCAGAGAGACCAGTTTCCCACTGAATAAAAGATCATATCAGTGGTAAAGGTTAACCAGCGAAGTTGAGACACCACCTCGCATACCTTCTCCTAGACCTGCCGGTATAACCTCAAGCTCCAGATATTTGTAAACAGTCACCAGCCAAACACTACATACCTCGCATTGGATTTTGAATCCACAGGATCCCTCCGATCAGATGAGGCGACTGTCCGAGCATCCCTCTACCGTGTTTGGTATATCTGCGCTGGACAGGGTTATCTTTTCACCCCCGGATGCTCAAACAAATACCTTCCAAAAACTATTACTAATACTATACCCCAGACCACTGCTTTCAGGATGGTGCAGCTCGTTCACATGGCACGATCCATGCAGCGATCAAACCTCCCCAAAATGGTTTTAAGATTCCCGGAGACGTCCCGTTCTGTGCCTTTAACGGGGGTTATTGGAATTAGACGCTGGGGGTTTTGGACCGTGATCAGACCGTGATCAGACTAAATACTGTCATGTACCGACACACAGATGAGTCTCACCGACGCGCTGGTCGCTGCATCCCCTTCGTGAACAGGTGCATAAATCGCGGACGGCGCACGTCAATCTCAGAGAGCTCTATTGCCAGCGACACCGTGTACAATGACAAGGCATTAAACATTAAGCATGCTGTACACAGCGTCCGTTTGAGATCATTTAGTCTGCAATCGCAGTGTTTTCAAAGCCGAAACACAGATCGCTTCCCACGTTACCAATAGACCAGCATGAGACGATAACGCACCGACGCCTGCGCATTAAAACTAATCCGTATGCTGCGTGAATAGTTTCTTATTCTCACACTCCGAACCCTTCTACGGTATCAATATGAATGCGATGCGATCAAGCTAAACAATTGAAAATTGTGATTTTTATCTCATCACACCCTCTCACAGTCATTGCAATCCGTACGAATATCCAGTAAACACAGCGGCTTGTATACGGGCCATCCATGCACCATGCATCTCGGTGGTATCTATCTCACAATCCATGTTCAAGTGCTGAAACCATGAATAAACACAGACATTTAGATTGAGTTTCATTCAGAATAAAGCGTTACCTTACCTTCGACGGCCATTATGCTACTCCATGCATTCGGGCATCATTGACTATAGCAGGTGAAACGTAGGAATCTTAATGTTCTCTCATTGTACCTGATCTTCTTGCTTGGTTATCACTTGCTGCTGGGCAAAGCTCCAGCGCACAGATGCCGCCTCTCAAAGAATTGTGGGGAGTGTAGGATTTGGGCTGGGTTTGAGGAAAGCACACACAGGAATAGCGTTTTGAGATGGTGGTAAAGTTTACTAAAGGATTACTGCTGTTCGAGTGTTTTACTTCGAATCACATTTGCGGGTGTTTTTTACTCTCTCAGTTATTGTGGTGCCTGTGTGTTTATTTTTTGTGTGGGTGTGGGTGTTTGTGTATGTTTGTGTGAGTGTGTGCTTCTGTGTTTGTTTGTGTGTGTGTGTGTGTGTGTGTGTATGTGTAGGGAGGGGGGGGGGGTGCTGTTAAGGTATTTGCTTTGTATTTGTCAGGGGTGTCTTGTTCGTTTTGCAAGGCCTGTCAGGTTGGTTCACCATTTCCTCTTTCTCTTCCTGTAAGAAGAATATCTGCGTGTCTTTGAGGTGACACATTGAACCAAGGTGACACGTGGTACTGTACCACTACACATTCCACTATCATTGTACAAGACCAATAAATCACAATAACATTTTGGGGGCTGAGAGGAAACACCCTTCTCTGGTTTGATTCTTGTGTATCTTCCACATATATGGTATTCGTCCCAGAACAGCACCAGCATGCACATTTAATCAAACTCCAAACTTAAATCTTCAATAGTTATATTTAAAAGCACACTAACAGACTTGCTTCAGAATTCGGTCGTTTTCTAGCTCTTATTCAGTCTGTGAAATAGCACTCTGCTGCGTACTATAGTTTTGTTTCACGTATATCATAGTGAGGACAAGCTGGCGGAGCTGTGTGCAGTGAAACCAAAACCTCATTTTAACCGCACAATATAAAACGTAATCAAGCAGCAATTTATTGTCTGTCTTTAACCATGTTCAGATATCACTGGAGTCTGACCTGACACAGAAGAGTTAAACTCACTTCCAGACCCTACAGCAGGGGTCACCCATCCTGGTCCCCGAGGGCCGCTGTCCTGAAAGTTTTAGAAGTTTCTCTGCTCCAGCACGCCTGATTCAAATAAAGGGTCATTATGAGGCTTCCGCAGAGCTTCATAACGACCCACTCATTAGAATCAGGTGTGCTGGAGCAGGAAAACATCGAAAACTGTCAGGACAGCTGCTCTCGAGGACCAGGATGGGTGACCCCCTGCCCTACGGTAAAACTATACAGGGCAACAGCTCATAAATGCAAACAAACTCAGTCAATGGAACTGAACGGTGGTTGAGTCCACCAAAATAGCAGCAGGTATTTTTCTCTCCTGTCAGATCACCTGTGAATACGTCATCTCGGGCTCCTGTCCTGTAAACCCTGAAGGAGAGAGGCAGCACCAGGAGGTGAACTGTGGGATCTGCGCAGCCGGAGACGGGTGTTTCTTTAGCCAGACCACCTGCCTCCGCCTCCCCCACCCCAGCCCCACCCCCCTCTACCTCACACGAGCAGGGTAATGACGACGGCGTCGTCCTGCCCCTGCCACAGCATCTCCCCCTCGAACGTCAACTTCCCGTGCTTCCTGGCCCTCATCAGGATCCCCACCACCTTGTCGGAGATGCGCACGTATCTGTCGAACAGCTGCCCGAACGTGACCCGGGTCTTCCCGTCCGGGTCCGGGTCGGCCATGGTCCTGATGATGTAGCACATGTCCTGGATCTCGCCGTGGATGTGCTTCTCCGCCCTTTTGGCCCTCTCCGCCGTCTTGGTGCCCTCCTTGGGACGTCCGTAGCCCTCCTCGCCCTTGCGGAGGCGGGTGGACATGGAGTACTCGTAGTCGAAGTCTTCGCTGAAGGGGTTGAGCTTCTGGGTCTCAGAGTGGTCCGAAACCCAGTTCTGCCACCGGCTCTTCAGGCTGCCCACGGCGCTGTAGTTTTTGGAGAGGGCGTTGATCTTGTGGGCATCTTCCACCTCCTTTTTGACCCTGGTAAGAACGAAGGAACATATCAAGCCACTGAGCAATTGCAAACTCTTAATGTCGTGTGAGGCTTCGTGTTCTAGGCCTTTCTCTTGACTTCACAGTGTTTTAGCACGGTGGCTAAACCAGACATTGCTAAGTGGAGCAGAGCTGGTTCATGCAGGAGACTTCGAGACCTCAGCGTGTTACTAGCATCTTGTCATATTTACATTTAATCATTTAGCAGACGCTCTTATCCAGAACGACTTTCAGCAAGTGCAGGGACTATCCCACAAAGCAAGCAGGGTAAAGTGGGGGACACAACGACATGATGGCACGACCGGGATTCAAACCGGGAACATTTTGATTGCTAGCCTGATTCCCTAACCGCTCACCCTGCAGGGCAGGATATTTATTAGTGTTTCCATCATACTGCATCCCCAGCCTCCACCCTTGGTTCTGTGTTTCCTTTCATAGGGTGAATACTTTAGATTGTCGAGGCAGTTTCTCTGCTGGGGGCAGCAGGAAGCCGCTGCGAGCAGAACCATCATGCTTTGTGTGTATTAAAGTAGCAAGTCTTCAGAGTCCTACTGCCTGAACCACATGGGGGCAGTATTCACCCAAGGACTAAATTTTATTGCTGACTAGCTGCCTTTTATTCTATGCTCATCTCTCTCTCTCTCTCTCTCTCTCTCTCTCTCTTGCTCTCTCTCTCTCTCTCTCTCTCTTGCTCTCTCTCTCTCTCTCTCTCTCTCTGTCTCTACTATCCTCTAACAGCCACCAGCAACAGTGATTATGAAAAAAAATAGGATGGATTAGTTATGAATAGACAGCTAACTGCCACCATATTCAGCCTGTTCATGGCAACATTAACTGCAGGCACACGAAAACGAAGATACTGAACTCACACAGGCACCGAGGATCGTTTGATCTTCACCGATGACTCAGCCTGCCCCTCGGGTGAACCACCGTCCCCAGACTCCGACCCTCCACAGGCCTTGGCACCACCCACCAGTCCTCCCTCAGCCTCGGGGCTCTTCTCCTCTGAGTACCCACTGTCCTCCGTGTCCACGCTATGGGAGCGGCCCTGCTTCCTCTCCTTCTCCACCTCTTTCCAGCTGCTCGTCAGGGCGGACACCATGTTGGAGCACTTCCTGCGGCGCGTGGGCGAGCTTCGCTTGCTCAGCATCCGGTCCATCTCCTCCGGCGGGGGTAGGGAGTCTTTGCTGATCCGCTCCGTCAGGAGTGCGATGCCGGCGCTCTTCTCCTGGGCGCTGCTCGTCACCGTCTTCGACACCTGCTTGGTCTTGATCCGGGTCTCACCAGACACTTCTGGATGGGGCTGCGCGGGGGAGGCAGGATCCTGCCGGTGCTCCGGGTTCAGGGAACCAGCAGAAGGGTTCTGACTCGGCCGGGCCTTCTTGCTTCTGTCCAACGTCTTGGGTTCGTCGCCGAGCCCTCTGAGGACGTCAGGAGCCCAACCGGTAGGCTCGCTGGCTTGCTTGTCCTCGTTCTCCGACACCCACTGCTGCCAGCTGCGGGTCAGGCTGCACACCATGCTGAGGGCGCGCAGTTTCTTGATGTTCTTATTGGCCGAGGGGTTCCTCTGGGGCGTAGCTGCAGACTGGAGCTTGGACATGGTCACGGCTGGCCCTAAGCTGGCCTTTTTGCCAAACTAGACCTTCCCCCGCTCCGTCAGCAATGGATTCCTCGATGTTCCCGAAGCTTCCCTTTAAGCGTCTACCCCTTGTTTCCCCTCGAGCAAACGCTACCTCGCCTCTGCCCCTCACTGCTTTTCGCACCGCTCTGGAAATGGCAGCCTTAAAAAAAGGAAGGCAACCCGACGTGACCATGGAAAGTATTCCAGTCATCTCCACTCCGGCGACGATCGTGTTTCCCCTGATACTCGCCCGGCCGACGCGATTGGTCGGGAGCTCGCGTTTCATCACAGACCGTAGGCTATATCCGGAGGTAAACAGTGCGGGGCGGCCAGGGGCGCTAAGCTCTGTCACTACCGGGGGGGCAAATGTGCAGACAGCTGTACAGACACGTGCGGAGAGAACAGACAATCGGCCGGGACTGATCCCTGCTGAGCGGCCTGCCTTTGTCTGGGGAGATGAAGTGTTGTCACCTTGTTAAGCTGCAACAAGTTATTACTGATTATCCAGGGCCTAAATGGGCAGAGCCGTTGCGTCATCGAGTTGCAATTATTAATATCTATTACCCTGTTAATATGAATATATACATGAATTTATGCTGCAGGTGACAGACCGGCACAGCTGTGTATCACCTGCTGAACACCATCATAGCAGCTGTTTAGAAAGTGCCATCAAAACACTGACTCCAATGACCGGTGACCATACAGATAAAGAAAAGGTCAACTTTCTACTTATCATGCTACTTGGGTTTCCTACAGTCTGTGCATGCGTGACATGAAAGCAATGTCTATGGTGGAACTGTTATGACTGTTATGGTCAGGGAAGAGAGGCTGTAATAGTCAAAGAAGGGAGGCTGTGGTGTTCAGGGAGGCTGTGGTGGTCAGGGAAGAGAGGCTGTGGTGGTCAGGGAGGCTGTGGTGTTCATGGAGGCTGTGGTGGACAGGGAAGAGAGGCTGTGGTGGTCAGAGAAGGGAGGCTTTGGTGTTCAGGGAGGCTGTGGTGGTCAGGGAAGTGAGGCTTTGGTGGTCAGGGAGGCTGTGGTGGTCAGGGAAGAGAGGCTGTAGTGATCAAGGAGGCTGTGGTGGTCAGGGAGGCTGTGGTGGTCAGGGAAGAGAGGCTGTGGTGGTCAGGGAGGCTGTGGTTGTCAGGGAGGCTGTGGTGGCCAGGGAAGAGAGGCTGTGGTGGTCAGGGAGGCTGTGGTTGTCAGGGAGGCTGTGGTTGTCAGGGAGGCTGTGGTGGCCAGGGAAGAGAGGCTGTGGTGGTCAGGGAGGCTGTGGTGGTCAGGGAGGCTGTGGTGGTCAGGGAGGCTGTGGTGGTCAGAGAAGAAAGGCTTTGGTGGTCAGGGAGGCTGTGGTGGTCAGGGAAGAGAGGCTGTGGTGGTCAGGGAGGCTGTGGTGGTCAGAGAAGGGAGGCTTTGGTAGTCAGGGAGGCTGTGGTGGTCAGGGAAGAGAGGCTGTAGTGGTCAGGGAGGCTGTGGTTGTCAGGGAGGCTGTGGTGGTCAGGGAAGAGAGGCTATAGTGATCGGGGGAAGAGAGCAGAAGCTGAACAAACAGGAGACACCTGATCCTGGCAGGAAAGAATGTGACACCTGGAGACGACGAGGAGCGACTGCTTACGCAGGAGAGGTGTAGTCTTGCAGAACACACACCCGGTAGTGACATCATCGCTCCCCTCAGCCCGACACATGAAGAGGCTGCTCTGTCACCGTCCGCGCTTCTAAAGGGGACAACACACACAGCAATGGTGGTTCTAAACACTCAGTCTTGGAAGTACTTGGTCTAGATTTGGTCTAGACAAGCACTTTTTGCTTGTATTTAGAAAGGTAAGGTAATATATGAATGGCTGTTTAGCCTGTGTTCTGCTCCTCACTTTCCCCAACCATCCCTGAAGGAGGGGATCCCTCACTGAATTGCTCCTTCTAAGGTTTCTTCCATTATTTCTCCCCAGTGAGTTTTTCTGGGAGTTTTTCCTTGTCTTCCTTCAGGGTTTAGGTTGGTTGAGGGGCAGTTCTATGGGCATATGTGAAGACCTTTGTGACATTGCTTGTAAAAAGGGCTATACAAATAAAAAAAAGCCATGCAGGGCCACGCCGTCAGTCATACGCTGTGGAAGTGTGTCAGTGTAGCACCAGCCGTTAGGGTCACAACCCTGCCAGACCCCCTGTTGTACCGCTGCCTTCTCAGTGTTCTTAACAGTAGTAGAGGACGCAGCATGCTGTCACAACAGAGATCCCTATCGAGTCCACTGGCTTCAATACAAGGCCATGCAGATGCTCCGGCCAATCAGGTGCGAGTATCACGGACATGTCGCAGTTGAGTTCAGTTCGGATGTTGTGCACCCCCAGGTGGTAGAACTCTCTCACAACCTCCGAATGTTTTTATTTTTTATAATCTGTTAAAAAAAAAGAGTTTAAAAACCCACAATTTATAGGTTTGAATATACATTCAAACCGCTTTTACGTGACCAAGATTACTTTCTTAGGATGGAGAAGTGAATGTCCATCTCGGTTTTCTAATCTGTAGAGCACCGGTGTCAAGAGGGTTCATGTTTTCACGTCAACCAAGCGCTACTCCACCTGATTTCACAAAGCAGAGAAACTCGTTTGTGAAATCAGCTGAAAACCTGCATCCTCCTGGCCCTCGACAAGTTTACATTTACATTTATTCAATTTGGCAGACGCTTTTATCCAAAGCGACTTACAAGAGAGAGCTTTTACAAAGAGCATCAGCCGTTGAGCATAGCAACGTGATAGACCCCGAACACAGTGGGTTTTTTTTAGATCTTGAATCATACATCATGAGAACCAGTAAGTGCCAAGGGAAGAACTAGAAATGCATAACACAACGATTGTGAACATAAAGCAAGAGATACAACAACAACACTGGCAAGTCACCATATGGGGACCAACAAATAGTTCTAAACAACATTAGATTATTTGAAGTGCCATACTATGCCATTAAATTCTCTAAAAGTTTAACACCGCTGTGGAGGCTATCGGGAGATGTAGTGGCAGAACCAGGCCGGTAGAGGTCCTCCTAACATCAGCCTACAGACCATCGGGCTGCGCGAGCCGAGCTCAAGTCCCTCTGATCTGTTTCAAGGCAGGAGGGACGGTCATAAATCGGCCCCAGATCAGTGGCCGGTGGGTGTTCATAGCGGACATAACCCATCGCACTATGGCTCTAAATACCGCACGCTCACCAACGTCACCCCCGTCTCCGCAGCGCTCAAACGTCCCCCGCCATCCATCAGGCTGCGGTGAGCCGCACAGCCTTGGCAGTCAGGTGGTTTGCATTCCGGCTTTTTCCTCGTGAACTGATTAATTACATTAATCACTCAAAGAGATGGTGGTTTGGGGGCGTAAACAGTGCGTTTCACGGTGGAGGGACCACTCAAAAGTGTTCCATCTGGAATGAGGGCCGGGGGTTAGGGGAAAGGTCCAGACAACCATCCAACCGAGCGCAGACGAGAGGGCCGGAGCAGAGATGAAGCACCTGTTTTCCCGGGCTTTTCAGCTTGTTTTGGTTTCGCCTTGATAGTATTCCTCGGAGTTTGAAGCTATTTGCCGGGGTTGGCGTTTTGGCTGGCCGCTGAGATGTGTTGCAAATCAGGAGCGGTGCTGTGACGTGACCTCCCAGGTCTGGGTGACCCCAGGGTAGGATGCTGTATGGCCCACCGGTGTTGGGACACTGCTTCAGGAACAGATCATTTATTTTCTTTCAATCTTAGCAGTGATTGCAAAACCTGCATTAGAACTAAGAGATTTGCAACCTGATTGGCCCTGACTGAGTATTACTACCTTTTCGGTCTCTTTTCAGACACAGTAACTCCCATAGTTCAAAAGCTAAACAAAAGTACAAACTTTCCCAAAAATTATTTTTACTGGACTGCAGTAAGTGTTTGTACTGGGAATTTGACAAACAATGTGTCTCTTCCGATATCCTCAGCAACGTACACAACGTAAAACATCTGCTGTGTCCGAGTTTGTGCGACGAACCAGCCGTAGCTACAACACCCGGCGTTTTAACAGAGCTTTCTTCCCAACGAGGAGAGTGAGTTAGGCAGGCTGACGAATCTACCTTGGCCTGGGAAAGCAAACCATGTCATCTAATCCATCCTCATCCCCGCTGTCTTCATCCAGTAATACCTCCCTCCAGAGCACATCAGGGTGTTATTGAGCGTTATTGGCCGCTCTCTGCAGCCTTCTTAAATAGAGGGGAAGGATGGTGGATTGGCCTGGAGCAAGGGGGATTGAGAGCCAAATGCAAAGTACAGCTATTGCTCACTTTTTACTTTGATTCTATTTAATGTTAATATCTTTATCTTATTTAAGTTCCATATACGTTCTTCGTTTGCTCCATCCTGCTACAGAAAATTCCATGTTTGTCTAACTTGCATGGCGATTAAAAACTAATTCTAATTCTGAAAATATGACTTACGGTCGAATTCTGCATAATACTTACTACTACACATACTAATACTTACTACTTATTACATACTGCTGAATTTCACAGGCAGGTGATTGGATGAACCATCTGTCTATCCCAGACTCAATAGCTGATTGGTCAGACCCACCGTGTTAACCTCCACTGTTTTGGAACTCATCTACATAAGTACATCTTGAGAGTTTTGAGAGGCATCCCACATGAGAGCCAGCAATCTCTCTGGTCCTCAGGGTCACCAATGATCATCTGAGTGGTCACAGACGTAGTGACCTACAGGGGGAGGAGAGTGGTTAGGTAAATTAGAGCCAATCTTGATTATACTTACCTGTTTACCCCACTGTGGTGCTGTTCATTTGTCTGCTGCGTGTGTGTGTCTGTGTGGGCATGGTGTATCTGTGTGTGTTGTGTGTGTGCGGATACCCACCGCTGTGTCTGTGAGTGTGTGTGGCGCGAGACGCACCCGAGGTGGTAGAAGAGCCCAGGTGACTCAACACACTAACCAGGCTGTAACTTGAGCCCTGGAAACAGACAGCAAGCAGTCACACGCAGTACAGTGAAAACACTTTCAAAGAGCAGCCTGCTTTATCCTGAAGTCTGTTATTTTCATGATTGCCGTATGTCTGATCTTTTGTCTCTCTCTCTCTCTCTCTCTCTCTCTCTCTCTCTCTCTCTCTCTCTCTCTCTCTCTCTCTCTCTCTCTGTCTCCTCACCATGAGGCTGCTTTCCTGTCTGTCTGAGCCCTCCTCAATGCTGACATGAACTGGATCATACGCAGGTTGGTAAACACAGTAAACTGACAAGCTTTGAATTCCCTAGTCATTTCCCAGTTGTAGAGCTGTTGTGTTCTGATCTGAGCACGTGTGATCCAAGTCTCCAACCTATCACAGTGCTGAACCACAACCCCCCTGTACTGTGCCTAAGGCAGGAGGGCTCGTCAGTAGAGCGTTCTGCGTCCTGTCCTGGGTGTGTTCCTGGCCCCCCCAGGGGCCTGGCCCCGGCCCCCCTGCTAAGAAGCGCCTCATCATTGCTCATGGGCAACCTTATGAATTTAGTTAATCGATAGTCCTGTGTAGCACAGCATATGATAACTTGACAATTCTCAATGTCAAGTCACAAGCACTGACACTGACAAGCTTAAAAAGAAATCTCATGAGTTTCACATTCAAATGTCTACGAATGCGAAGACCATTTTAGATTAGATTCATTATTTTTTTATTAAGCAAATAAAGAGACATTCGAGAACAGCTCCTCTGGAGGTCCTGCGCCACATGAAGGAGAACAGTTAAACGTGCCGTTCACGTGGGCTTTCAAACTGACCACCAGTCCTCCCATATTGCCAACCTAAGAGGCTGTAGCGTCCGAGGCCGTCGCTGCCTAGCCTCTCCCTGCTCTCTCGACCACTCCAAACCCGACTGTCCTTTCCAGTCTGACAGACCATCCGTCACGCCGAGCCCCTCCAGTATTGAGTTTTTCTCGATGGAGGGGTCGCTAACCTCACCTCATGTTTATACTCTTATTCCGCTACGTTTATTATTGCTAAATGACACAGGAGTTTTCCCTCAAAAGCCGACCGACCCAACCCAGTTTGCCGCAGCGCAAAGCTCGTGGGTTTTCAGTGCACGGCCAGACAGAATATCTATTACCTCGGAAACCAATAGGGTGTGCCAATAGCAACCGCACTCTTTCTAAAAGTCATGAACGTGGAATTGAGAATCACAGGCTATCGCAGCAGCGGAAGCATCATAAGGGAATTTTAAAATATTATGAATCATATGAATACAGTTTTATTTTACGCGTGGCACAACTCCAATAAAAGAGTTAGACATCTCTAAAGTACCTCCACTTGATATGGATCGTCATGTCTCATATTAGAAGGGGAAAAAAAGGGGTTAGCGCATTTGGATGAAAATAACAATTTCTTCATTTCCTCAGAAAGAACCATTAACTATAAAGGCATGACCTAACACCTCATTATTTAACGATCCCACGGTGACCCCTGTGGAAGGTTTTGGATTTCTGGTTGGCCGCAAGGAGCGCGACTGAACGAATTGGATCTGTGCGCATTGATGGCCATGCTTGATGGAACGATTTTCAGTCAGCTTGCACTTGACGACTTTACAGCATTGCCGCCCTCTCGGTTTTGTGGCCGGTGTGAATTATGGGAAGTTATGTCTAATGTGTCTTGTGATAGTCCCTCACCACATCGCTTCGATCTTACGAGTATCGTGACGCCTCAACGTGGGCCCTACAATAATTTACATGTCAAGTAAGGCTACGTGTTGAATCCTTCCCTACTGGAAACTAGCTTGTTTGGAGACATTGCTATGCGGTAGCAGATATCGAATTTGAGCGAATGGTGGCCAAAGCTGCTTTGCATTCTGTCATTATTAGTCAGAATGTAAAACAAGTTATGCGCTCTAATGTTTCACAGATGCGCTTCTCCCCCTCCTTCCATGTTGCTTTTCTGCGGTAAACAGCTGCTCTTGTTTAAGGAAATTGAATTTTGTGATGAAACCAAATTAGTCTACCTCAGCAACTCGACTGCCGATAATAACGTTGATGCCTGTCGGTAGATAAGGTGGGGGAACCACAGAACCCACAAAGTGTAAAGACAAATTTCACACTAAAATGATACGAATGTCCACGCCCGTTCAGTTCACGCAGAACTGAGGCACCTCATTGTGGATTCGAACGGGGTCTAAAAAAGGCTATTTGGCCTCAGTCTGTCTGAGAAACGGCTCGTGTTTTGGAACGCGTTAGAAGGCGAAACTTCCGTCCTCGTCTTAACCCTCAGGTAGAATACCCTCACTCAAAATGCTTCCATTTAAGTCCCAAAGAACGGATGAATGCCACGTGTACAGGGGGAGCAGTCTGCAACCGGCATTAGCGTATCACACAGGACATCAAATTTCTCAGTGGATGACTTCCAGAATCTGTCTTAGCAGTCCGAGCTTCCTGGTCTTCTTTCGGGTTTTTTTTTTCCTCCAAAGATTTATCTTCCCCCACGATCTTATAAATCGGAAGCGAGGAGGAATTCTGACTTTTTAAAGTTAATGACGGGGAAGGGGTTTAAAGAAGACAGGGTCTGTTCTCAGAAAATAGATTCTCCATTTCCGCCCTCTCTTCCCTGTGTTCCAGATTTTTGGCGTGTGCGTTGGTGGTCTCAGGGGGAGTGAGGGGGGCTCTCTGTGTTCACACTGCAGGTACCCCCCCCCCACACCACCATCACCACCCCCCACGTTCTCTCTTTATCTGATCTGGCCTCGGCCCATCAGTACAGACCCAGCCTCCCTTGGGGAACCCTCTTGCTTCACCGTCCCCCCCGTCCCCCCACCCCCCGTCCCCACCGCCCTCAGCAAACAGGAAATGATCTGTCTTCGGCTCAGCCAACTGGCCGTGGAGGCGGGGGAAGGGGGGGGGGGGTAGGGGGGAGACTGCAGGGTAGAGGGGGGAGACTGAAGTCAGACTTGACTTCACCCTACATCCTGGACACGCGAGGCTGGAGCTGGGCCCGTCTCCTCGCTGCTAAGCCTTTTCGTACCGGGGCAGGAGGGAAGAGAAACTCTCTCAACTGTCCGAGTGGCCCTCCGTCCTCCACACCACAGCTCCAGCAACGATGCATCGTGAGACTCTCCTGGCGAGAAGAATACGTTTGGACGGTGGTGTTTGGACGCCCCCCCCCCCCTCCCCTCACCCTCTCTGCTCCCGCTCTCGTGTGAAGCACACATTCCTGCCGGGGGTGTGGGGTCACCGTGGGCGCTGAGGGATAAGTAGTGGTTTGCAGGCGGCAGCCGTTCATTTCACCTCTGATTAGGGCCCAGGAATGTCACGCCATGGAGAGCTGTGGACGTTCCGACAGGCTCGTTTGACACCTCAGCTATTGGTCACTTCAAAGAACGATCTGATGGGTCTTCTAGCCGATGGCTGCCGGCTTTCTGGGCACTAGAAAAGGTCCTAAACACAATATTTATTTGGCATTTCCATTTGGGGCTCTCCCCGACTACGATTTTCTTAGTTCGACCAAGGTTTGACTGAACACTTCTGAAAATCGACGCATCTACGTTGGAAACTTTTTTCTATAAATGTCACAATATTTTTTATAAGAAATAATCTGAAAGAAATACTACACCTACGTAAGAAGGTTAACGCAAATAATCAGAGCGCACTTGTTAATAAAATCATCAAATTATTGTCCACGGTAGTTATGTCCTTCCTTCACACTAATCTGAACCCGTTTTCTTATTTATAATCACGATGACTATAGGGTTACGTATTCTGACAATTTACCCAAAGTGCAGGTCCATTCAATATTTAGTTATTTCTTTTCTTTATAGTAGAATAGTGTTTTTGTTTTAATTTGAACATGTAGATGTGCTGCTGCATAGGACTAGACTTGTTTTGAAATGGGACTAAAAGTACGAAATCGAACGAAGAAAACTCGAATACTTTTGTGCATCACATGCTTTTTTTTATTTAGTCTAACAACACAACATTGACCACTTTGTTACAAAATTTGTTTAAATAAATGATAAAATTGAGGTAACAGCAGTCACTGAAGGCACATCTCTCGACTATTGTTATTACGTCTGTGTTTGTATGTGTACTTCAAACCACCGCTGTGGTTTTGGAGGAATAGGAAAGCCAAAGCTGTCGCTTTCCTCAGGAAAGTTAAACCATTTACTGGGAGTATGTCACTAAATTGGATGATTTCCAGATACCAGGAGCATTTATTCCATTGACACTTGTAATATCGACATTCAATAACATGAAGGATCTTTGCTGTTTCATTTGTTGTTTTGTACTTATGCGATACATGCATGGATGCGTGGACGATACAAAAAACGGATCCGCAATGCAGAAAAACAGGAGCAGATCTGGGTAGAGAATTCCCAATAAGGTTGTTGATGTGAAGCATCATTTAAAGGGGATGGTTTGAAAAAGAGATCCGTTGAAAAATATCGATAGTTCATGGATTGACCTTTAATAACCCCGAAGTGGCACACAAAAATAGCCGCATTCCACAAAGAAACTGCAGTAACTGCCACAGCAAACGCGAATGCATCTGTGGCCATGTTTTCATGTTCTCATTTTTAGTGAGACAGTGGCGATCACTATCACATTTGGACCTTGGCAGTCATTGGATATACATGTACGTCGCCAGTGACAAACACACAAAAATCCAATAATAATGTGGCATTTGAACTTGGAAAATAATCAGAAAAGTTTGGCCGGACTACAAGTATGCAAGTGGCAGCAAAACTAAGGCCCGATACTCATTCTCCAAACTGTAGAAGTACTAGACCTGGCCTTAAAAAAACAAACATCTTACACTCAAGGTTACCTCGTAAGCTTGTAGGTTTTATATTGTCCGTAGAAAGGTAATGTACAAAAAGGTCATATCAATCCAAATGCATTAGGTTATTGTGTACAGCTATAATACAAAAAAAACATCTAACGTAAAATACATTTACAAGTCCCCAGTCATTCTGAGCAAAACTTCCAATATCTCCAATAAGGCGACATCCCAGATGCACTCAATTCAGTTAGAGATTTGTAGCGTTGGCTCGGAGAGTCGATAAAGAATGTGAGAAATGTAACCACCATCTCCAACCCTAAAAATGGACCAGTCAACAGACTAGCAGTTGTCCACAGGTCCAGAGGGAGCGTTGAAAGAAGCATCCGTTCGGAGCAAGCTTTCCAAAAAAACTGTCCATCCAAAATAAGACCTCCCCCTCTCTAATCATTTAGCTATGGGGTGAAGCATGCCTTCCCCACCCCCCTCCCACCCTCTTCTTCTCTGGTGTGTGTGCCTCAGAACGCGGTCTCAGGTACGCAGACAATGGCAAGCGGAAGCGAGCGAAAACCGGACTACTTCCTGTAACGTTGGGTGAAGAGACGAGGCGACGGGGGTGGGAAACCAGGACAGGCTCCCAACAGCTCGATGCCTGGCATGCCCTTGGGAGGGATTAGGGGGAGGGGTGGCGCGGCGCCCGGAGGAGGGCACCTTCCTAGGAGAAGTCCAGGGGGCGGATCATCATGGAGGTGGCTCGTAGCGAGTAGCTGGCGCCCTTGAAGTAGTGCCACTTGATGCCGTTCAGTTTGCCCACGTGTTGCCCCTGCATGAAGTACATGCCGTTGAGGTTGGATGTGCCGCACGCGTCGAACCACCAACCTTCCGACCCAGGCAGGGAAATGGAGGAGGAGGAGGAGGAAGAGAGGAAAAGGAAAGAACATGTTAGAAGTCTGAACATACGGTCCAAGCAGGACTAAAGGTGGAAACTTTGTGGGTGTGCTACTGCACGAGCGCTGCTGGACTCAAATAGATGTTCTGATCCCTCATGAGTACGTTTCACATGAACATTTAGTCAGTAAATGAAGTGGCCTGGAGTCGTTTTTGTACACTTTAGTTAAATGTATTTTTAATCGTAAACATTAAAATTGAAGCTGACTGCAATAGTGCTAGACTGAGGGCCACTCCCATAACGCGCATCACGATCTGCGCGTAGGGCAACGAGCGATCCGGGGGGCACCAAAGCGGTGAGGGGGGCACCGAAATAATGACAACATCGTATTTTTTTTAATGGCACGGCCCCGGGAAATGAGCCGGCAAACCTTCCGATCGCCGGCCTGATTCCCTAACCGCTCGGAAACCTGACCCCCCCACCCCCCCACCCCCACCCCCACCCCAACGAGGGCCTTTCCCCTTGCACTCACCTCCCGTCAGCAGGAGGGCGCACTTGCACATGCAGTTGTCGTTGTCCACGTCCTTGGTGCTGAAGTCCGCCCCGTGGATCACCAGGCTGCTCTGCCTGCCAGCCGTCCCGCTGTGGCTCTTCAGGAACAACCTGGAGGGGAGGGAGGAGGGGATGGAGGGGAGGGAGGAGGGGATGGAGGGGAGGGAGGAGGGGATGGAGGAGGGGATGGAGGAGGGGGAAGCAAAGAGAGGGACACGACGGTTGTGTGAGCAGCGCCAAGCCATAAAAGAAGGGCGAAATCAAAACACGCCCGGCGAACGAGAGGCTTCCCGAGCGGGAGTCTGCCCCGTTCGGCGGTGATTGACTGCGGTCGGCTCGGCAAACTGTCTGCCCACCTGGAACAATATAAACAACAGAGAGAGCGGGGGAGAGGCAGGCGGACGGAGAAAGGATAAGCGCGGAGGGGGGAGAGTCGAGACACGAAGAGAGAGAAAGAAAAAAGGGTAGCAGCGGCCGAGGTGTAACGAGACCCGAGAAATCTGAAGAGCGCGTTTCGTTTTTGGTTTTGGTCATGAAAAGCTGAGCCAGAGGCTGGTCGTTCCAGATAACTTTCCCCGCACCGGCCCTCTTGCCCAGGAGATCTGCTGTGTAATGCCTGTAGGGTCCTAGGTCTGAAGTACTCAACGTCCCTGTCTTTTCTCCCCAGTCTTTGGTTTCTGTACCGACTACTGTCCTTCCTGTGTGAATTCACCACATTCCAGAGACCATCGCTGCCCAAAGGGCCTTGCTTTCATTACGGAAAGGGAACGACCGCGGAGAGAGAGAATAATACGTTCTGGGCATGCGGACCCCTAAGCGGTATATTGCAGACGGTACAGTATGGCAGCGGGCCCATGGGATGGCTCTGTGGAACCTCGACATGTGGAACCTGTAAATCAAAGAGCTCCAGCTGCACTGCTGAGAGACACACTGATCCGGAGGCAGGAGCCCCTGTCTGGGGCACTGGGGCTGGAGGGTCCTGGGGGATGGAGTGGGCTGGAGGGGGTAACGTACTGTTAGTTATGTGTGTGTGTGTGACATACTCATTGCTATCTTCTTGGGAAAGATCAACTAATGTTATCTAAGCAAAAATCGAGTGTCAAAACAGTCAAGATCATCTCTCACACCCTCATGCTCCGTCCCCCTACTACAATAAATACACACACACACACACACACTCGCACACACTTCTTAGATCTCAGTCGGAGCCTGTGTGAGTGAGAGTGAGAGTCCAAACCTTGCGAAATCTCTGAAGTTCAGACTAACCCTAATGATGTAGGCCGTCTCTCCTCCCCCCGCTAACAGCCTTCATCATTAGGAGTGTTACTTCTGAATCCCGGTCTGCTCTGACTCCCCCAAACCCAGGGAACAGCACCGAAACACCTCACCCATTAGGTCTACGCCGGCAGAGAAAACCTCATCAAACCTCATCAAGAAAACAGTCATTTCCTGAGATCGATGCCTGTCCATGAGAACGGACAAGGAAATGGGCCACCAGAGAAATTCCCTCACAAGTTGCCAATATCTCACCGTGCAAGGATGCGCACAAAGAAAAAGAATCGTGAAAGGTTTGCATTAAATGTTGCTTTCCTCGAGATTATTTAAAGGACGTTTCGGCGTTTCGCTTCGTTGTTTAGCGTTAATACCCTGTACTTTTCCACTCATGCTGCCTGTTTTGCACTTCTGGTTGGATGCTAACTTCATTTCGTCACCCTGTACTTGTGCGTGTGTAATGACACTTCACCCAACTTGCCTCAGGGAAAATGTACTTACTGTAAGTCGCTTTATATAAAAGCGTCTGCTAAATGAATACATGTAAATGTAAAGTTGAATTTTGAATCTTCTCCCAACTTTGAGGAAATCGCGCTGGAGTTCCCCTTAAACGCGCCCAGCGTTAGGATTCCTGAGGAAAGTCGTTCGACGCGAGAGAGACTCCCGTATTTAGACAGCTGTGTAAATGGATGACTCGGACGGGGGGGGGGGGGGGGGGGAGAAAATGTGTGACGGTGTCGCCGAGGGGATTTCACCCCTCCGCTAAAGCAATACTCACAGCGCTCCAACGCACGGTGGAGTCAGACCCCCAATCAGAGTCTCCCTGTAGCAGAACTGCCAGACTGTCAGAACGACCGCGGACGATGTGGAAACACGACGCAGCAGTGTTTTGAGAGGAAGGTGTGCGCATGTTCAACACGGGGATGTAACGGCAGACGTGCCTGGCTGTGTTTACAAGCGTGTCTGTGTGTGTACGCCACCCTATTCACACAGTCTAGGTGCGTAGGCATGCGTGCAGGCATGTTTGCCCCCTGTGCCAAAACTCCGTTCGATGCGATACACGCAAAAAAGCCCAATCCGGTCCAAAGTGGCCCAGAGGTCTTTACTGAACCCCCACACAGCCCAGACCTCACACCTGGATTGGCTTCAGGATCTTATTAATTGATGGTACGGCGTGTTGTGTTGATGGTAATTTCCCGCAGACCTGAAATTTTGGACGTGACTGAGGGATAACATCTGGATGGTGTTCTGGGTGGGGCCTGGGACCGGGTGGGAACCTTCCCCCCCGCCCCTCAGAACCCCCCCCTCCCAAACTCAGAGCCCCCCTACCGATCCGACCTGGCTTCACTTAACGGCCACGCACAAATCCAGCTAATTCCAGATCCCACGTAAAAACCCCAAAGCCAGTCCAAGCAGGATAGAGGCTGCTACCGCCCTGATGAAGACCAGACAGGGGCCACACATTTGGAAGCTATTTGGGGGGGGGGGGGGGAGCGTTTGATGCTGGGCAGAGACAGTGCCAAGACGCATCATCCAATGAGACTTCCAGTGTGACACCGACACACCCCTCGAACCTCCTCTGTTTCCGGGGGGGGGGGGGGGGGGGGGGGGGGGGGGGGGGGCTTGTCTCGTTTCAGACCAGACCTCTACTTCTGTGCATACGGAGTGCAGCGTGTTCCTCCGTCCGTATGCGGCGGGACATGGAGGTGTTTAGGCCTGTCGCGTCTCAAGCCGCACTTCAACCCAGCGAGCTCCGACATCTGTGTAACCAGTGCAACCCCACCCCACCCCCCCCAACTCACCTCTCACAAGGCTCCCCCCCGGGCCAATCGGATTGGCTTTTCGGGGGAATAACCGTGTCAATTTGATTGGCTAAGGCTCATTAGTAAACAAAATGTAGAATGTGGAGGGGGGGGGGGGGGTCCTGCCACGTCGCTCCCCAGCTTTCGTCCAATCGGAGACGTGGCTTTGTTCGTCTTCCCCCTTCCGAGCCGCGTATAGATGACGTTCCAAACCCAATAAAAACCTTGCCGGTCTCTACCGGCTCGCGCCATGAATACGCTTTGTTGACAAAGTGGGAATTAAGCAGATTTGCGTGGAAGGCTGTGGTATGTTTTTGCGATAACCCGCCGTCGTTTCCAAATGACGTGCTTCGGCAGCGATCTGAGTTTTCTCGAAAGACCCTGCGATCTAGCGCGCAATCAATATCCAGTTTTTCCTTCGAAAGGAGATGAAACCGTTTCAAAAACACACAATGTCCTTATTAGTGCACAAAACCAACAAGGCATGTTGTAATAATATTTGTCACGCTCGTGCCAAAATACATAAGGAAAAATATAAGGGTAGCACTATATCAAATGCAGAGGCCTCAGACTTAGAACAAATACGTTGTGGTTATTCTTGGGCCCTAAACATAGGCATCGCTTCTTGGCGGCAGTCTTATCCTTTTTTCTGTTCTAAATGTAAACACGGTGTTATGTGTTGACTGTACTTTATACCTGAAACTGGAACAGTTCAGCGCTCAGCGGGTTAAGGCGTTGGGCTCATGATCGGAAGGTTGCGAGTTCGATTTCCCGGCTGTGGCTACGTGACGTTGTGTCTCTTGGGCACGGCGCTTCACCCGTGTCCTGTGCCGCGTCATGCGGTGCGGTCGGTTACGGCGTCAGGCTAGTAATCGGAAGGTCCCTGGTTCGAACCCCGGCTGTGCCAACATGACGTTGTGTCCTCGGGGCAAGGCACTTCCCTCTGACTTGCTTTGGGGGGGGGGGGGGGGGGGGGACGTCCCTGCACTTGCTGTAAATCTCTCTGGATGAAGAGCGTCTGCTGGATGTAAATGTAGATAAGGAGGGAGAAAAGAGAATAAGCCTTTACAGCCTAGAACGCGAGTTCTAGAACGCGACTATGAACCTACCTCCCAGGGCGAGGGAACACGAACCACCACGACGCAGGATAAACACGGAGCCCAAAATGCCGTAAGTCACACCTGCCACAGCCCTCTACACGACAGAGGCTGGGGCTCTGCCCTAACACCACATCCTTCCCAAACAGTAGAACGGAACGAAATATCATAAATATGTCTTTTTTCCTCCAGGCAGCAACATGCAGATCAGACATGCTGAACCGCAGCAGAGCATCCTGGGACTGTTTTAACTGCCATGTTCTATTAGCCCCCTAAAAATCTGAGCTGGCTCACACAGAGGATATTTCTTTCCCACAGAGAGTTCAGGAAATAATTCCTTCCCGAGATGTTTTAAGGGTACGTCGTAAAACGCCGCGCTTCTGCGAACGTCTGCGACCAGGTTGCGTTATCTGTGAAGTTTTTATTCGATTCGGTGTGAATATGTCACCTACGAGTTCGCTGTTATATAAGTGCGTGTAGTTTGCGTTTCCGTGTGAGAGCTTAAGTTCTAACACCAAACGGTGGCACCGACTTCCAAAGCGGCCATCTTTGATCTTTTGACTGACACGGCTCAAGCTGGTCTGTCGGCCCCCCCTTTTCACGAGCGCAGGACACGATCAAACATGCTGTGGGTCCGTTGGGGGCCGTCGCACACCTGGCAATCATTATACAGCTGAACTGAAAGTTGATTGGCTCATAGTAGAGGCTAATTACCATGGCCAATAGATGATTTCCTAGCGGGGGCCAGAGTAAAATACGCCAATACAATTGTTTTAAAGACTCTTTTTTTATCATATCGTGAACTAGCAATCCCATCGAGCGCATGTCATCTGGAGATTTAAGCTTTAACAAGCCCAAACATATAATCTACGTTTAATACTTTAACGACGAAGCCACCCACTTGTTCTTCCAAGCAGTATATTATATCCCCCATGCTGCTAATGCTGTCTGGTAACCCGGCCCTGCTGTAGCTGAGCCCCTTGGGAGGTGGGGAGGGGGGACTTGGAGAACTCCGCTCCCCCCTCCACCCCCACCACCGTCTCAGTGCGAGCCTAGGAACGAGGAAGGACACAGCCTCCCCCAAGCCCAGCGCCTGCCAAGACCCTCTTCCCATCCCTCCCCTCAAACACTTAAGAAGAGGAGATGTTGGGATTTCTCCATCTGAACCGTTAGCATTCAGCGAAATCCCTGGATTTAGCATCTTGGCTGCGCCCAGAGGGAGGATATTGAATAGAGACAAGCTAGCTTGAGACCATAAACATTTAGGGCATGTTTCCAGCCCAGTCTTGAAGAAGCATACTGTATATGTGAATGTTCTTAGCAAAGCTGTGAACCTAACTTGTGTCTATGCATATTCTTCACTCCTCCATATGCACAGCCTAGAAATCGAAAGTTTTGGGGGGGGAGGAAATGATGGTTTATTCAAGAACTAAGAAGCTATATTAAATCTTCACACGCACATCTCTGCTTCAAAAGCGTGTGTTAAAACATACACAGATTAAAATCTACCCACCCACATTGAACGTGGAGACTAACAGGATTAACATTTCTGGAAAAAATACGAAAAGTTTTTAGACTAGGAAAGACCACTGTAGTCATTTTTACATTCGGCTACCAAAGAAATCGAGTGAAGTATTGCTATGCTGCTGCTGGCCATGCGGTTAATGGATTTAGACTCAGGTCAAAGTTGAGAGTTCATGTGTCACACGACCAGATTTGACCCCTGAATAATGGGGGTGTACTTGACCTTCTCCTTAAGGAACAACACGTCCGTGGCGCTATCTCATGGCCAACTGACCGCCCCGGAAATAGTATCCCTGACCTTTTTTGCAGTTCCCCTCGACAATCCCCCCCACAAGATACATACACACACACACACAAACACTACACTCACACACGTACACTACACAACCATGCGAACACAGCCTCACCAAGTTAACATCATGTGGGGCCCAAGGAATAGTTGTCCCTAATGTTTTGGTTCATGGAACGGCCTCTAAATTAGCTACAAGCATCATTTTCAACGATTAGGCACCGCTATCATTTTCCTCTCCCTCTTCAACCTTCAAAAGACGTCCATTAAACGTAATTACGCACGCATCTATTTAGCAAAAAGCATTACCATGACCTGGCAATGTTACCGCACTGCGTGGTGAATCCTTCCAAAGCTTTGGGGAGTGAGCTTTAGGAACGCTGCCAGATTCCTGTTTGTGCAATTAGAGGTGAAATCCTGTCATCCGATTTGTACATTTCGGTAAACGGAATTACTTTAAGCGTCTTCATGATCTGCGAGGTGCGTACAAAGAAAGGTAGATTCGCTTTCAAATGATCCATCATTCGAATAATGACAAATCATTTGATACATTTTCAGCTGTTTTACGGAAAATATAAATATGACACCACTGGTGTTATGAGGGATCTCTCACCAAGCTTTAATTCAATTTCCCCTTCCGCGCATCCTCTTTTCTGTTTGCCGTTATTCCTGTGCTGCTTTCGTTTATTCTCGGTGCGCCTCCATCGACTCTGTTCCTCTCTGCCCTCTTTCCCCAGAGATATCTGTCTCTTTTCCCTCCTTCCTCCCCTCCATCAATCTCCTTCATAATTAAGGTTTGAGGCCTCTTTACAGACGTTTACATCAGATGTTGATGAATGAGAGCGATCGAAGAAATGTGTTGATACTGTGAATATCATCGGGAAACTATTTGTGGGTCAGCGAATTACAGGTTTTTCAACAACCAGCAGCCTCCCAAGACAAACCACTTTGGTCTGTGATGGAGTGTGTTTCTGGACTGTTCTGAGGGAGAAAAGACGCTTAGATGAAGGAAACCACAAAGACAACAGAGAAAAATAACACTGCCGATTTCACAAGCTATTTACTTTATCCTTGTGTAGCTCTTTCGCTACAGTACATATACTGTATATGTGTGTGTGTATATGTGGGTGTGTGTGTGTGTATGTGGTCGCTGAACATTACAAGCTCATACAGTAAACAGAACCGGTACATCTTGTAGACAACATGGCCGACACTAGCAGACGAATAATGTCAGGTGAGGACGCAAAAAAAAATGAGAAAAAAAGTAGATTATTCAACACAGTCCTCTAGTTGAATCTTTTTTTTTCTTTTTCGGGTGGACAGAAGCTGAATAAGGGCTAGGCTGAAGAGTGTGTTCCGGACCTGACAGTGGGAGTAGTCATTAGCCTGACAGTTTGCGTACATGATCTAACGACCGGATTAATAACCAATTTTTCACGGGCCAAAATTGTGGGAGTCATTTCCATCGGAAGTTATATCTAGATTTTACCAAGAGGCTGCTTGGCAGAAAGCGAAGCATCCTGACTGGCAAGCCTCCACGTTGTGCAGGAGAAATGTGGATTTGTGCGCAATGCTGATCTTTCATTGCAGGACTGATGCAAGAGCTCCAGATTGTGGTCTTGTTCGTGTGCGTGCGTGCGTGTGCGCGGGCGACATGTGGTTGTGTTTATGTGCGGGCTATTGTCTGAACGAGCATGACTCAGCTATTTTCATGTATGAGACTTAATAAATGTGTCTGCCTGCCTTGGAGTAGATTGGAGTCTTCCAGTAAGACTTGTCACCGCCGAAGCCCGAAATAACTTCAAACACAAACACGACACGCTGTATCCAGCCCTCCGATCTCGTGCTCGCCACCGCAGCCAATGGGAGTTGAGGAACCTGTCACAGATTGTTTCGAAGCGTGACTGTGCTAGGCCGGGCAGGCGGACGCCCGGACAGCCTCTCGCTCAGGTTGTTTTGGGGGGCCTGAACCCTCGTTTGCTTTGGCCAAAGTCCTTGCGAAGCAACGTGCGATTATCATACCAGAAGTGTTTTGCGAGAACAAATCTATTTATAGAGATCAGGGCGCCTGATTAGACTCTGGCTCTCGTAAACGGAGCGGGGGCCATCTTCAAAGCCCTCCGACGGCTCCAATCGGATGAGGACAAGCTTGCAGCGTGTTCGTGGCACAATTAACGAAGCGACGAGTACGTGCGTATGTGCGTTCGTGTGTGTGAGAAAGAGACACGGAGAGAGAGAGAGACAGAGATTAACAGACAGAGACCTTCCTTGTTAGGGCCGGTGCAGTTGGCTCGAGCATGAATCGGTGGCTGAAAGCTATTTTTGCATCGAATTTCAAAACCGATTGGCTGTTCGTGCCGTATTGTTTTACACATGAAAGACATTGCTGGAGGGGACGTACACAGACGCAGCAAGTGAACTCGTAGCACTTCAGCAACAGGAAGGTCTTAAATCAAACCCTGTCATCGTACACGATTCAGATTGATTCCCCTCAAATTCAGTCTGACAATCGCCTCGGAGCTCTCAGCGATGGCCGAGCACCTGACACCACCGTTTTGGACTTTAAAGCCGGAGGGTTTAAAAGGGAAAGCTTTTAAGCGATGGCCTCCCTTCGCTCTGCAGTAAATGGCGCCAATGCCTTTGGAAAACAAACATTGTTCGCGCCCAGAGTTGAACGGAGGACATGTCAAGAGAAAGGAGGTCCTTATCGCAGGGGGGCCGAGGTTCCAAAGGGTTCCCTCAAATTGGAGTTGTCAGCCCATCTCCTCCCCGAGAGCGGTGATTGCGCTGCAAACGCTGAGGAATTTCCCGGCAGTTTCTTTCTCTCCAGGCATCTGCCTCAGTTTGATGAGGCCCGCGCGCCGGATTTATCCCCCCTTCTCTAAAGAAAACACCACCACTTCAGCCCCCTCTCGCTCAAGGACAAAGTATATCCCTTAAAAGGACGTTTTTTGGTGAGGATCGCAAACGAAAGACACGAGAAGAAACCAGGGGAGGAAGAATCTCAAAGTAGCTCTAAGATGTTGACACCCGAGTCGATTTCTCCAGCACGTAATAGGTGAACGTATACGCAAAAGCTTAAAGGTGTTTGTAACACGGTGCAAAGATTTACGCTCCCAGCTTTTTTGGTGGTTGTCAAGGTATTAGAAAAGATCATGTTATCGTCGCACTGCCTCTGGCAATAAGTACAGAGACTGAAATACTGTTAGATCATGTTTTGGATTATCTGTTTGTCGTTTTTGCCTAACCGCTACAACTACATTCCTAAAGTGAATTCTATGTTTGTAAATAAAAAAAAATGGATTCTGAAGTGTCGAAAAATGACGCAAGGTTTCGTCAAATAAAGACCGACCTGTAGTTGTGTTTCTCGGAGCCGATGTAGAAGCGGTCGTAGAGGGAGAAGGCCTGGTGTCCATCCCAGTCGGTGAGCTCCACCCTCAGGGCGTACTGCCTCTGGCTGGTCAGCAGAAACACGTTCTCGTTGCCCAGCCAGTGCTCGGCAGACACGGAGCCGAACCCCTGAGAAAAAGAGAAGCGCAGGCTTCTTAGTCAAACTAAATTCATCTTCATGACTTTTGGTTTGTTGGAAGTAAACATCACTGAAGTAAAGATCACCGGTTCCCCCTCCCTCCGCCCCCCGAACTAGAGAGGAATTCTCACATCACTACTGCGCTTTCTGGGGTGCTGGTTTCAGCGTTGATCGATGATGTTATTAGAATGGATGGGCCAAACCAATTTGGTCCAATTTTCCCAGGGAGAAGCTGTGCCTGGCATGAAGGAATGAGGATTGTGTTTGTGTTGTGTTATGATTTGCACCCTCCAAGGGTTCAACGATTCTTTTTTGAGGGACTTGTTGCTCTTGTTGGCTCGTCGTAACCGGTTTGAAATGATTGCGCACGCTGTGAGGTATATCATTGTTGCTTGCTTTCCTACAGTTACACTCTTCCATGTTTGAGGTTCATGTTGTTTAATTGTAAATTGTTTACTGTAACTGAATGTTCTTGGGGTTCTTCCCTTTGGCAATCGATTGGTTTCTCACAATGTATGCTTCATGTTCTGGATACCCGCATCTCGTTGTTAGGATCAGTGACCTATGCCCTTTTCTAAAGCTCTCTCTCTGAAGTCGCTTTGGATAAATGTATAAATGTAAATGTGAAATGACGTTACACCCGTGTCGTCCAGTGGAATGCACTGGGGGACCGACTGAACAGCTATACCTGTTTATGAGAGTGGAAAATGAGGACCAGCTGAACCGAGCTACCCACTGCAAACTCTCTTTTCTTTCACCTCCGCCTCCACCACATACTGTACTTTCTACCGTACCCACCCAGGTCCTTTCCTTTATATTCCACCCCTCTCCTTCCGTTCTCTCCTTCCTTCCACTCAAATGCTTTCACCCAACGCAGTTGAGCGAAATAACAACAGCACACTTTTGCACTCCTACACTGACGTTTAAACTTCTGAACGATGTGTGTGTACAAGTATGACTGCGCAATCCGAAATGGGATGAAATCCCAGCTCTGGCCGAAGTGGATTGCTCCATTTGGATTGTTCCATTTCCATCACAGGGTCATGAGGTCACTTCGCTCATGATGAGATGGTAAAAGTAGATGCCGTGGGCGCATGGAACTCGGGCGGCGGACTCTGTTGTGTGTGAACGTGCCGAGTGTGCGTGGTGACTGTTGGAGTGGGAAGCGGCAAAGTCAATACAGGGCATTCCTCTGGGCTGAGACATGTCCTGCTGCGTGGGTGGATGATGAGGGCACAGGGAGATGGAGGGAGAGAGAGAGAGAGAGAGAGAGGGAGGGAGATCTAAAGCGAGAGAATACTTGGAGAGGAGATAGACAGCGAGAGAAAGATCCGGAGAAAGAACCGGAGAGGGACAAAAAGAGGGAGAAGAAGAGAGAGAAAGACACTCCAGGTCATGGTTCTAACTCAATGTTCCCGATGTGCTCTCTTTAGTTTGGCCCTAGCCCTGGCCAAGACCCTGTGGTTTCGGACTCCCCCCCAGAGCCCTGGCGATAGGCTGATCTGGGTTTGGAGTGAACCCCCTGGTGTTTTTGCCTGGCTATCCCACAACAAGTTTTTGCCTCGCAGGCAAACCTCTACGCTACTCCTCCACAGCCAGTCAGAAAGTTAGAACAAACTGTTCGGAAAGCAAAGCTAAAGCATTTGGCATTTTGGCGTTGGGCTCATGATCGGAAGGTTGTGAATTCGATTCCCGGCTGTGGCTACATCCTCGAGCAAGGCACTTCACCCTACTTGCCTCAGGGGGAATGTTGCTGTACTTGCTGTGAGTCACTCTGGATTAAAGTGTCTACTAAATGAATAAACGTCAATGTAGCACTTGGCCACCAAATTGCAGGGCGTGTTCACATAGTATGGAAAGCAGGAACTTCAAATCTGAACGTCGACAGGTCTTCTTGTGATACCGTGTCCTCCACGCTGACATTGTATGGGAGAATGCACCGCGAATATCAGTAACATACATCCCCCTGTGACAAATATATAGTTCTGCTAATGTCATTATAAACATCACAGGGTCATAAGGTCACTTCGCTCACGATACGGGGTTGTGAAGTCTTCCACTCTCGATCCCCCAATAAAAATGTGAAGAGGCCAGACGATGTTGACCGAAAGATTTAACGATCCTCCATGCGTAATAAATGCTCGGCCACGAGCCCGCGGAGACCAACGGCAGGGAAAATGAATCACACAATAAAATACGATCAATCACCTTCAGATTCGTCGAGGAAGGAGGTGGAGGACCATGACAGCACAACACGCCCCCGGAATGTGTGGGTCTCTGTGCGCACGGTCAGAAGTCTCCACGACCAACTCTCTCTCTCTCTCTTTTATTCCTCTTTTCTTTAAGGCCTCCTCTTCTTCTTTCTCCCTCTCTTTATCTCTCTGTGGCAACAGGTGCAATAGCTGGGCAACTGCACCCAGTAACTGGTTTGTGCATTGGTAAGGTTATGATTGGGGTTTTGTCATTTGAAGGTCCTTGTTGTTGAATCTTTTCACAAATCCGAACTTATCGCTTCCTAAAAACAAAACGTTATATTATCTTTGTGTATGCTAATAGGGATGAGCAGCAGGGAAGAAGGAATGAGAGGAGGTTAAAGGGCAGGAGAGGAGAGACCAGGGCAGAAAGCGGAGCAGAGGAGAGATCTTTCTGGAACAGTTGTTTCCAGACATGCAGATGGGGGCAGATGGCGCTTGTGGAACATCTGGTTGAAGTGTTCCACGAGGCGCGACGTCCACCAGTCTGGAGCGGAAGAACGCCAAGGACCCTCTGGATTTGCAACATGCTAGACCAACTCCAGGTAGCATAACCCATTCGTCACAATCCACCGGTGAAGACATATGTAAACCAGTCAAGGCTTGAACGCCTTGTGTGTGTGTGTATGTGAGGCGTTTACCATCTTATACTCTTTCCACGTTCTCTGGAAGTCGACGCTCCCGTCCTCTCTGCGTTGGATGATAGTCCAGCCTCCCCCAGCGGTCTCCATGTTACAGTACACCTGGAAAACACAAAACAGTACAGTACACCTTGTTAACAGAAACCCTTTCGATCCGAACCTGCGATAAGAACTCCGGAAGAGATCGCGCTGTAGATGTTTGAGCCTCAAGAGACGTCAACTTCCTCAGACATCCTCCATCCTCGTCTTCCGGCACCGTCTCTGCGCAGACGACCCCCCCCGCCCCCCCTTCCTCCCGCGCCTCCCCACAGCCGGGGGTTTGCGGGTGAACGCATACCAGCGGGCACCTGGGCTCACCCTGGCCCTTAACCCCAGGACCCTGGCTCTCTTAAAGCTGATAACACAAGTGTATCTTCTCGGAGTCGGGGGTCTTTGTTTGAGGTCTCTCACCTCCACCGGGAGTCCAGCTGAACACACAGCACGCCGGTCTGGGTGTAATTAAGTGAGCAGCCCTCGACAGGACAATTCCACGAAACCGGACCCGGGGGGGGGGACGAAACCCCCCGCCGCCCTAAACTCACCCTTCCACCTACCGTCTCCCTCTCTTTCCGTCTCTCTCTTTCTCTCCCCAAACCCCCTCCCCCCCCCACACACACACTTTCCTCTGCCTTCAGTCGGGCAGGTCTGATGAGGTAGGTAACACCTGTTTAGACCCCTCCGCAGCCCCCTCCTCGTTCTAACGTTTAAACCCTTGTTTGCCAGCCTGCCAAATGTATTTTGAGGCCTCTGTTCTTCCTGAGGCTGCTGGTCTCTCACGGCCCTAGGGCACTATAGTTGATGTCTAGTGGTCAACACCTTTTCAAATGCAAATCTCTATCAAAACAACGCTCAGCACTTGTCAGAGATTGTTAAAATGAGGCACTTGTGTCTAGAAACACACACACACTCATGTACGGAGGCCAGCTCGTAGTTGCTACGCGAGTGAACCTCACTCCTCCGATCTGGAAGGATGCTCTAGAAAAACCAAGGCCAGAGGTCGCAGCGTTCGGCCTCCTTGTCAGAGCGTCCGACTCCCACGCCGGAAGATCCAGGTTCGAGGCCCGCGCGGCGCGGAGCCAGCGGACCCTGGGATGGAGGGGTGACATTCACAGTACCTTTTTGGTCTCCTGGGAGCCGATGTTGATGGTGTACACGCCGTTCTTGTGGAAGCCAGCCTGGTAGAGATCAGCACAGTCGCGGAATCTCTTCTCCTCGTCCACCCGCTTCGTACTGTTGGGGACCACTGAGGAAAAAGCCCCAAAAGGTACAGGATATACATCACTGGATGTCCAACATCCAATCCACTGGCAACATCTGGTGGTTGTTGAAAAATGTATCGCCTGTCAACATGCATGACTGAACTGAAGTTGATTGTCAGGTGTTGGATTTCGGTTCATTCCTGTCTTCCTTTCCTTCCAATCCTTTTACAGTGGAACACCATTCTATACCAAAACCATGGCAGCTGTTGATTCAATCCCAAGTAAACACATTCAATGAGTGGCGGAGTTGGAACGAGACGAGGACTTTGCGTTGAAAGCAAACAAGAACAAGTGCTCTAAATCCGGCTTCAGCTACTGTAAATGAAACTGCAATTTAATGGTCTTGTCGCAATAAAGCCAGCAAGAAGCGTAAGTGCACCAGAAACACATGGTTAGCGATATTATAAACCATAATCTGTAATCTTTGCAAAATATTCTGGAAATTAAAGTGTTCGTGCAAATAAATAGTGATTATTTTTTTGGGTCACTGAGGTTCGAAACCTTCTTAATTGTTGACCCAATACGTTCCTGACTCCCAACCGGGTTCCACTTTTATCATCCTTTCAATCTCCACATCTAGGAGTCAGGGAACATGGAGGCAGGGCAGAAGCTGGGCTGGGACAACAGCCGTCTCGCTGTGAGTATCCCGTAACTTGGAGATAGCATCGGAGGGAGACTGACTGACAGCCGTTCTTATTAGCGAGAGAGAAGCTGTTCTTCTGCTCCGGTGATCTCCAGCTCTCTGATGGAGCAGCCTGGATGCTGACAGGTCTGCTCATGGAGCCAGCTGGAGTTGCTTCCATCTGGGGATGATTATGGCGGCCATATTTTGAAACCAAGCAAGGGGACTGAGGACAAAATACTACAAGCTATAAATTTCAAGTTCCTGTTATAACAAGTGGTTTGTATTCACCCTCCTAGTTCTTGTTATATCTATTGAAATTCCTGTCCGATTTTTTCTCTCTCCTCTTCGCCGCCTCTCTCCCTCTCTGCCTCTCGCTCCCTCGACCCTCTCTCTTTCTTTCTCCAATCTGAGGGGAACATCTCAGTTTTCACACCACTGTTTTAACTTTTGAGATTGTTTACACAGAGGGGATGTCACTGAGAAAGCTGAAATGTGTCAGTGATCCTTGAACCTCCCTTTGATCCCCCCCCAACCGAGTCGGCCGCTCGGCGAAGGAAGCAGGCCGCTCATTAGGGCGCTTTTTGTCGGCCATTTTGACAAAGTATTGAATGTCAGATACGAGAGTCTCCCGTCGTGACAGGTTGACGGAGTGGGACCCAGCCTAACACAACAAAAGACGGTACTGTCGGGCCACGATCGAACGTAGGGAGGGAGACCCAGGGAGGGAGACCCAGGGACGCCTTCGAGCCGTCTAATGGATCTCTGTTGGGAGGGGGTGATTTGGACTCGTGGGTCCATATTCTCCGCTCGCGGTCAGAACAATTTCTCAGCGAGAGAGAAAGTGGAGGGAAAGACGTCCTGCCATCGAAGCGGCACCCTTGAACAGCGCGAAGGCCGACTCTGCGAATGTTATTTATGTCCCAATATTTATTTACAGACAAATATTTTCTGGTTCAGCGGGGACTCGTATTCAGTAGGGGGTTCATGTGAACAGGACAGAAGGGCTGGGGTGTTTGCATAAATCAGTCTCTTTGCCAAATCAGTGAGAATGGACTGATACAGGGAGTTTAGAGTTTAGACTGCTGCCTGTCCCAGAGCGACACAAACCTACCCCAGAGATCATACAGAAACCCTGGAGGATTCCCACAATTCCCTGCGGAACCAGAGCATGGTGGAAGACCCTTACGGTACTATAGTAAATCTTAAATAAATTAACTCTAAGACTCTCAAAAGCGGACCAAACTTGACCTTTAGAGATAAAAAAATCCAACAAATGCCAGCAAGGTCAAGAGAATAGTCTGGAGATGGTGTTAGCCTGGACTTTATAAACAAGCTTCTTATGGATTGTCATTGTAGCTTGGCAGGCTATGCCCACTGGTCTATGTCCAACTGTGGCATCTCAGCATAAAGAAGAAGCAGACAAAATGGCCCAGACTGAGAAAACCTAGTGTTGCTTTCCGACGGACGTACAGCATCAGGTTTTGCTCCATCACTGCGTGGCATGTACAGTTGAAACTTGGGTACTTTATGGGTCATAAAAGGGCTTTACTACAGGCTAAATGATCGTTTACTCTCCAGCGCACGCTGTACTCACAGCTTGGGCTAAATGCCGAGAATTAAAATAGGATCTCCGTCCCTCCAGACAGCGGTATCCCAGCTGTAAAAAATGATTGATGTTATTCATTAAGCAGGATCATAGAATACTGTAAAAACGAATTCATACTTAGTGGCCAGAGAATTTTTGAGGAGCATTCCAACGCTGAGCTCAATTGCTGCTAATATTGAGCCTTGGCTCATTGCATTCTACTAAGGTTTTAGGGACTAGTTGCAACCTAAAACAAGAGCTCGCTAAACAGCATCTGGCCACTTAAAAGATGGTCGTAGAGGAGTTCATAATCCAGCTGTGGAAAATACATACTCGAGCTACTAAGAGATGATTGTTATTTCAAAGCAACCCCCCCAAAAAAATGTCATAGTACATGTTTATTGAGACTTCAAATGATGAACTCCCTGTTCAGAAAGGGCAGCTTTTCCCCAACACTGACTGTCAGTGATGATTTGAATCCCAGCTCCAAAGGAAATGCTACGGTTGAGTTTTCCAAACAGAAGCTAACGCAGGCAGACGCCATCCAATTGCCCAATGGCATGAAATGCTAGCCCTCCCCAAACAAAAACAAGGATCCGTTCGGAAAACAAACAGCAGAATCTCCTCGTCACACACGCACACACGCATGCACACACAAACACACACTCACTCACTCCTCAATCCCCCCACCCCCCAGAAAAGAAACAGAAAATGGACCTTGTATCCGTTAGCTTTTGCTACTATGATGAAGATGGGCTGGCTATGTGCTTGCCAGTCAGTACTAATCGGTGAGCCGTCACCTCGGATGGACGGGCTTTCCCTCGGGAGCGATTACAGCTTGAATTATTCACCCTGGGGTGAGGAGGGTGACCCCTGGCACCCGGTTGGCCCTCAGAGCCGAGCTCCAAGGAGAAAGCAACCAACCACGGTGCAGCGGTGGCCATGTTTCATTCTAATCGCTTTTCTTTAAAACAGCCACTAATCACGGCTGAGGGGCTGACAGGGACGTAAAATGGCCGACTAGGCAAAAAGATGAAGCTGCCTTTGGGAATGATTGAAAACTGATGATACAGAGTTATCCATTTGGTACGTCATTGAACGAAGTTCAAAAAGATAAATAATACTGCCTCATTTTGGACCATTGAGTCCCTGAATGAAACTCTAACTCTTCCCCTCAGCGTTAAAAAGATGTACCGCCAAAACTAGGATAAAGAGAAAACTCTTTGGCCTTTTTTGGCATGGATCATTAAAGCTACGAGGGATAACAATGTGATGAATAGAAAACATGTGTTTATAAGGCACTCCACTGTTCCTCAAATGTGTTCCTCAATCACTTTCAGTCATGTCTTCCCATTTCCTGCCTGACAGCAGCGACAGGCACAGGAAGCAGTGTGGGGTCTTGAGGCGTCACTGAAGGAAGTCACAGGGGAACTCTTGTTTCCCTGCCACGACGCCGCCAATCCCCAACCTGGACGTTCACGTGAAGTCTCAAGTGACCAATGCGATTTGAGAGCAGACGTGGGACCAGGAAGGTTTATTTGGGATGTGGGGGGGAGCGGAGGGGCTCTGCTGTGGAGGAGGGGGGGGTAATGAGTTCACTGCGTTGGCTAAACCTAAGGGCCGAGTTGCCGTGAGGGTCAAGCGCCGAGTCCGGAGGGGACGGGCAGACACGAAGGAAGTCTATTAGTCAAACGCTTGACATTTCGCTAAAGCGTCGACCCCAGCTGAGGTGCGGTGAGCCATTATGGTAAGGGGAGCAACACGGCTGAGTAACGTGAGAAAGAGGCTTGAGGCTTGGAGAGGGGGAATCTCTGAAACTCTCCGGTAGAGTTTTCAAGGAAAGGAGATTTCCTCGTTTCCCAGTATGAAGCAGGGTTTATAGTTAAAGGCCATGACAGCTTCCACGCCAGTGAAACCGGCGAGCGTGTAACGCTCGTGTGACATCACAGGGATTCCTCACTGGATGACACACTTCAGTCCATGTGCTGCAGCAGTCGTTACCAACTGAGGATACCGAATAACTAAATCTGCCATCAAGTACAAGGGTGTATTCCTGGTACAATAGGTAAATGTATTGATTACATTTACATTACATTTAGCAGACACTCTTATTTATCCAGAGCGGCTTACAGCAAGTACAGGGACATTCCCCCGAGGCAAGTAGGGTGAAGTGCCTTGCCTAAAGACACAGCCGGGGTTTGAACCAGGTACCTTCTGATTACTAGCCCAACTCCCTAATCAAGTCCGCCACATATCTCCCCCCCAACTCCCAATTTCATTTTCATCATTATTATTATTTTGGTGCCACCCCGATTACTTGGTGCCCTATGCGTAGCATGTGGCGGGAGCAGCAGTACTGCATTTGTTATAGGGTGAATCTTTGATATGATGATGGACCTAAAAAGTATATATTGCCTTCAGAGTGGTACCGACTCGTGCCGTCCCATACCTCCGTCTTTGGAGCAGAGGTTGAGCAGGTTGTGGACCGTGTCCATCATCTCCTGCTGCTGCCGCTGCAGGGCGGTGCTGTTCCCCGTGGCCCGGCTCAGCTGGGTCTCCAGCTCACGGATCACCCCGCTCTGCCTTCCCACCAGGACCTGCAGGCTGCCCTTCTCCTCCCGCAGAACGTCCAGCTCCTCGCGGTGCCTCGATTCCATCTCCTGGATCTTCTGTTCCAGCAATCTGGGGCAGGAGGGTGGGAGGGGAAAGAAGGAGAGGAGGGGCGGAAGAGAGCAGGATCGTCTGTGTGCGCCGATGAAGTCGGAGAACAAGATATACGGCGCGGTGGTATCTCTTACTCCCTTTCTTACTTCTACTCTCACTTAAAGAAATGATGGAAGACGGTGCCAGGGTGTGTTATGGGAACCTTAACCACGTTCGGTGTGTTTACAACATAGCTGACTGTTTATATCAGCGGGCTTAGTTGCCATGAGATACACACACAAAAAACAAACATGCATACGTTTCCTCATCACTGTACAGATTATACATAAGCCAATATAACTGTACCCTCCGGTCATGCCTTTAAACATTTCTGTCTGAAAGATGATATCGACCGACACAAAATCACAGTCTGCTAACATCAATTCAATTAGTTTATTTTTTTAATATGATGTGATTTCACAATCTATTTCCACTTCCCTAAAGCACAGCTTTAAATGTTAAAAAAAAGTATGTCATTTCGCTAGTTTTTCCCTCCCCTCTAGGAAGCTGTTTTAGCCATATGGATGTTAAGGACATGTACAGCTGTGTTACTGCAGAAGACCAGTAGATGCCAGGGGCAAAGCTTTTAAACAGATGATTAAAAACAATCCCCACTGGTCCAATCAACGTACTGACTACGATGAGAAGCCATTCAAAAGCCATTTTCATTTGATAACATTGCAACATCCTAGGAAAATATAGCCTCATACTGTTTCTAATGTTTGACATGAGGGGATACAGCTTCCTGTTACATGGTAAATGGCACACTTAACTGAGCTGGTGTGCGGAGGAAGGACAATATGTTCTCATTACGGTGCACATGTGTGTTGTTGGGGGTGTTGGTCTGGCTTGCCTATCCATTACTATCCTCAACGGAGGCTCCATTTTGGGCATCTAGCACATACTGTAGACCGACGCAAACCTTTTGCCAACGTAAACCTTGTCCATCGCACGGCAAAAACTGCGACATCCCGTTGTTTTATTATTATCACAACGTATATCAAAGTCGGCTGCCGTTAAAATAACCTCAAATAGCGTGGAAGATTTGGTGTCTGCTGAGAATGTTTTTCACATAAATCTGAAAGGAAACGTTATTTAATATATATATATATATATATATTTCTTTTTACCCGTTTTTTTCATGGAGCTTGCTGATCTCATTGGTCTGGACCATGAGCTCCTTCTCCAGCTTGTTGGTGGAGAGAGAATTCTCCAGAAGTTGAATCTCCAGTCTGGACGTCTGATTCAGGACCTGCCCCAGGACACACACAGCTCAAGTCAGTGCTCTCCTCTGTCACGAATCCAGTCCCAACAGCAGCGGGGGGGGGGGGGGGGGGGGGGGGGGGGGGTAGAAATACGATCTACCGCATAAATTAATAGGGGAGAGTTCGGACACGTGATAATAACTTGCACGAAGGCGCGCAGGGACGCCGACTACGGCTTTGCTCGCTACGCGTATTTTGGAGCACATCAGCGAAAAGTTACGTTCCCCCCAGAAGATCTCTTCTCCGTTTCTCAAGCTCGCCGGGAGGTAGAGACACAGACATTTGCACATTTCATGTAGCTTCTGAGTAGATATTTATTAGGCAACCATATTGTCTTTGGCCTGTAATTCCCCACCCCCCAACCCCCTTCAGAATTTCAGGGGTGGCTTCACGCAGACCACTAGTTTAAACGGTGCATGGTACAGATCCTGTGGCGAGGGGAAGGGGATGGCTGTAGATAAAGAGCAATTCATTTAGTCATTCCCATGCAGTTGTTATTCAAGGGAGATCTTTTTTTATGGTTCCTGGAGGGAGAGGAGGAGGAGGCCTTTTTACCTGCGTCTCCACGTCCGTCAGCTTGCGAGTCTGCTCTGCAGTCTGGGAGAGGAGGTTGGTGCCCATTTCCAACATGGCCGCCGTGTGGTTGTGGACGGCGCTTTGCTGCAGTTGGGCCATCTCGGTCTTCATGCTCTCCTTAATGTAGTTCTCGATCTAAAAAAACAACAATGTCACACAGGAATAAATGGCCATAAAGTCACCCAGAGAGCAAAATGTCTCATTTGAAAAAAACATGGAAGAACACCTTTAAAATAAATACAGTTTTACTATAACCCCATCACGCGGTTCCATTGCATGTTGCTGAATTTCACTCAGATCAACAATGCTTCATGAATTTGGACCACCTGTATTTTGAAACGGATGTACAGATCGCTCGCATTCTTCGATCAACACCTTCCCTGTTGTTGCCTTCGTCGAAGCCTTTCTTTTCAGTGTCAGCATGTCACAGTCATCGACCGAGGCGATTCAACGCTTTCCCCAACATGTCAGCAAACACAGAACCCCTCTATGCTTGAGTAGAATCACCCCTAAGTGAAGCACGAGTTTACAGAGAGTAGGTGGATCCAGATGTAGGTCATTAGTTAAGGAAGGAAAAGCCATAGATGGCCAGATGTTCGCCCAGGCTTATCTTGAAAGCGCTCTTTCATCCTTATCTCCTAACCCAGCGGAGGGATGAGACAACTGGGGGGAGGCATGGATCGATCGTTCATGGGGATTAAGCAGCAGAAGTGGGCCATCAAGGTGTCGAGTCATAGCGTCGAGTCACGGCATCCTACGGTTTTCTTGGCAGGATTCAAACGTTAAGTGGACACACTCTATATTTTTTACAAAGAGCTCTTTTTTTTTACTCTCTTTTTGTTTTTAGTAAACATTTTCCATTTAACCAAGAGGATATCTCTGACCTGAGCTACATTCTGGGTTTCGCTAGTTTCGGCCGGGGTTCCCTCATCGCTAAGCCACGGTTCCAAACCACCTCCGCAACATGAGGTCACCGCCCAAACCCCATTCCAAACACGACCGCTGGCTGATGCCCTTACTCAGCAAACGTTCCCGTAGCGCATGGAACCAGACATCGCGCGAGGAGACGTCACCAGGTCCGCTCGCCGGAGTGCAAAGGAAAATATTTTCCCTGCGCCGATGCTTGGTGACACCATCGCGTTCTCTCGCTCTTTTTTTCCATCTCGCTGAAGGTACAGATTGTTCCTATTATCACATCAGGGGGTTGATGTTCGTTGAGGCCCCTGGGACCTCCTGGTCAAAGGGACCTTACATGTCTAGGCCTCACTGGTATCTACTTAGACTGTGTGACTCACATCAGATGATAACAGCCACGGTGATAGACAACCCCTTTCAGTCTCCTGATAGGCTTCAGAGGCTGACTGGAAGAATGCTGCGCGTTTGCAGTTTGGGCGTATTCCTTAAAACCCTTTTCATGTTTATATTATTACAACGAAATGAGCGTCATTGATTTATTCACGCGAGGACACGACGCTCGTTTAGTTCGCCGGTATCGCTGACCGCTACGTTTTTGCGCTCCTTTCAAATCGGTACATTGCACAACGTCGGTGTTGAAACGGCATTTCAATGTGGAGATATCAAGGTTGCGAAAAGAAAAATACATTTGGTTTGAATACAACGGACTCGACCCCAATGTTATGAAAACCGAAGCACAAACGTAGGTTTGGCTGCTGGAGCATCTGTTAGGCAAGGTCATGCAGGATGATTGAGTGAAAACACATTTCGCATGGCAGCCCTAAGCACATTCATAACACTGGCCCTGACGAAGAAACCTGTCAAATAACTCTCCCCCGAACATAATGGAAGTTGTTCAACAATCGAATCAACCAGGATGCGAACAGACCATCATAACACAGACGCATGAGAGAGGGGTCCTTTCGCTAGCGCACAGGGAGAGCTTTTCTAAGGGGTCGTCGCTGGCCAACTGCAGCTGCCAAGTCTGTTCTGTTAGATTCATTCTTGAACGTGTTTTCAAAGCTCCGCAAAGTTGGATTTCCCTGCTTTCAGATACAATATGAATACCTCGGCTTGGAACTACCACAGCCTGACATAAGTGTCACTTCCCAGAGATGCTCCAACAACTCGGACCAAGGTGTTGGAAGGAACAGTGTTCCTTGTGTTGCGGGGTCAGATGGCTCAATGGTTAAGGCGTTGGCCTCATGATCGGAAGGTTGTGAGATCGAGCCCCAGCTGTGGCTAAATGATGCTGTGTCCTTGGGCAAGGCACTTCACCCTACTTGCCTCAGGGAAAATTGTTCCTGTACTTACTGTAAGTTGCTTTGGATAAAAGCGTCTGCTAAATGAATACAAATGTAAACATGGAGTCCGAAACCATTGCGGTTAGAACTCAGATATTCGAGAGGCTCTCACTCACTTATGATACGGAATAGGTTAGCATTGTTTGAGTAAATTATGCCTGAACGGATAACCTTTGGCTCATGTCAGACCTTAGATAAACAGTTTAAACACATGTTCAAAGATAGGCCCCTCTAAAGCTCTTTTGTTGCTTGGAAGCGTTTATGACCGTTTGCTAATCTTGCTCGACCGGGGAGGTCAAACAACCTGGCATGGAGGAGGGGCAGGGGGGTTTCTCAACGGACCTGGCAACGCACAGGGATGCCAGTGGGGTCAGCGAAGGGAAAAGACAAACGACCAACCTGAGGCCACGACCAAGACAAGCTTAGCCTTTGTCCAGAACACGTTCCAGGATTAGAGCCTGGTGAGTCACCTTGACTGAGGAGGTAGACATGACACCACGGTGGTCCTCAGAAACCTAAAACCAGACAACGTCTGCTCATATCGGGTGTGTGTGCGCGTGTGTGTGTCTGACTCACGGTAATCTAGACAGGGGTCAAAAATGGAAAGTTCCAAGGAGAAACAAGAGCACACAAACAAAGGCCCATCATGTAGAAATATATCGCTTGGGAAGCAGTAAATTCATCCGTTGTGGGTGTCAAAGTTATTTGGCTGTACGTAGCCCCACTGCAAACACAATGTGTTCTCTTCTTCTCCCAAGAAGCTGCAGAGCTACAAAACAAATGATGTTTGTCATTGCCAGCGGAAGGAAGAAAACTTAGAGGAATTCTAGTCCGAGTTGGAAAAGATTGTGTAATAGTGCGCATGCCGAAACTAGTGCTTCATCTAACAAGGCTGTTTCAGTGCCAAGGACTGATTCTCAGTAACATTTGACAAGGTGGGAAAATCAACCAAATGACTCAAATCGGTCCGTAACCCGAGTCGAATGGAAAGGGGAGCAAAGCTGCGTTGAAAAGCGGCAGATGTGTCGAACAGATCAGTCGGACGTGTCTGATGAACCTCCACTTGAAGTGCGGGAAGGAATTTCGTGCAAAGCTCAGTTTGAGGAACGTGCGGTTCAACTTGACTTAGCTGCAGCTCGAGGCTTGGTTTGGATCTGCACGTAGCCCGCCAGCCAGGGGTCACCCCAAATAGGCGGAGGTCACGGAGTCAGGTTTAACCTCTTACCTGGGCCTGGGGTCATTATCAAGTCTACTGGGGATAAAACGGCTTTGTAGGCTAATTTCCTGATAGGGTTGCAAATACTAAGAACTCTGAGGAGAAGATGAGCGGATCTTGGTACTTTTGTACCCGTTTCTCTCGCCTAAGCCTCCTCTACATTCCGGGTGCTTCTTCAGCATCCATTCTGCCTGTCAGTCTCTAAGTTAAAACATTTTGCCATGTATCGCAGCTTGAAACCGGAAAGAAATGAAAATGTAGCACCGCTTCCCATGAAAATGAAAATAGGCCGTATATCTCCCCCCCCTTCCCTCACTCCCCCCTCCATCTCTTTCTCTGTGGCTTTTCCGAGGTGACAAAACAAGATTTACACCAAGGGGGACATTCCTGGAGGTGCAATAACATTAAGGCCCGCTTTTAGAACTCCTAAATCTCTGGCCTCGTTTTTTTTACATAATCAACCGTTGGCTAAGTGAGAGCCACGTAAACACAGCTTTATGTTTCCCAAACTGCTACTCGCGCAAAAAAGACATAAAGGTTTAAAGAGCAGGTCTGTTCTGGGAGGGGGGGGGGGGGGGGGGGGGGGGGGGGGGGGGACTTTGCTAACGACGCTGCCTGACAAGTTTACCTCGTCTGGTTGTGGCGTCTGGACGGGGCGCGTTCAACCCGTTAAGGGGTCCTCCAACATGTCCTCTGCAACACGTACAGACGCGTCCCTGTTCATTTAGCAGGTTTATGAGTGCCGGGCGGTGATTTAAAAGCCTGAAGTTAATGGACATATTTGCTTCAAAGATGTCCAGGGGGGGGGTGGGGTTACAACATGGCCGAAGCATTCACACGCAGAGAAACACTTTATCTTCTGACGAGGAGCGATGTTTAGAGCGTGATCCCCGACCGGTTCTTCAAGTGTTACCCCTCCTGTTCCCCTGTTGAAGGAAGCCCTCGTCAGCGTTATCCATGAGAGCCTTGCGGAGAAGCTACCTCTGGAACTGGAAAGAGCACCATCCTCCCTAAAATCATTCTTAAAGATAAAATGTTTACCATTAATTCTGGCATTTTCCCATTAAATATGGCATCCGGCCAAAACGGGGTCCTGATCTTTTCTAAACAGTTGCGATGAGAGCCACTGAGAGGTTCCTAAAACGTGGGCCTGGACTGTTTTAAGTGTCCGGCAGAGAAGCTATGCGATTTGGGAGTCTTATCTTGTTCTCTGTGGGGGTCTGGGATGCTTCACCTACTGGTTCTGTATGAGAACCGTCTAATGGACGCAGCCTCAGCCCTGTCACGCCCCATCAGCACCTCGCCCCCGAAAATGTAAGGCACCTCGGGAGTAATGCCAGCCGACCCACCAACGCCTTCTTATCGCCCCACGACAGACAAGAGGGTGAATTTGATAGGCCTCTCTGAAAAACCTGCTGCTGTAATTCACTCTGTGGACATTTTATAGTTCGGGAGTTTAGGAGGTGGGGTTGGACTGGCTTTCGCTCCTCATGGCTTGTATAATCCAGAGCTGGACGTATAAAGCTGTCCTTCTCTCCGGTCTGGCTTCGACGGGTGATATGTTCGTGTATAACTCACCAGTAGACAGAGAGAGGGGCCGTGTAAAGATAGGCATTAGGACAGAGGCCCACTTGGGCTGGACCCACAGTTAACCTCGGTAACCTTTGACCTCGCGACTGGCTTCCAGACGTTTGCGCAAACGCTGCTTTTCCAGGCATGCATGCAGATACACACAGAGACAGGCACATAGCACACACAGTTCAATCTAGGTGTTTTTCATGGAATATTTAGGGTGGTCTCGGATGTCTCTCTATCTCCCTTCCTCTGTCTGTCAGAATACTATTACCATATTTTTGGGACTATAAGTCTCACTTTTTTTCATGGTTTATATCTAGATTTTTTTTCACCGACACCGAGGATGAAGGATTCCATGGGTTTAGTGATTTGAATCAAATAAATCCCCCCCCCCCCCAAACACGACTTGTAGTCTAGTGCGACTCGTGTTTGTTTCTTCATTACGCGTTTTTTGGCTGGTGCCACATATCCTCCAGAGCGACTTATAGTCCAGAAAATACGCTATGTTGATTCCATGTCAGGAGAGTAGTGACCCAAAAGTAGCAGATCCAAGTATATAATTGGTCCTGTGTACACAACCTCAAACCACACCATCCGTCTCGGTAAATCCAGTTATTTTAAGTCAAAAGCCCTGAAATTTGGCAAAAAGAAGGATACAACTTTCCACCCATCAAAAGGTTCTGAGGTTCAATACCACAAAACAGTGGAAATTGAACCACTTGTCTCTTGTCTTTTTAATACTTCTAAATCTTTAGTAATACATAGAGAGATTAAGACTCGCAATTCAGATGCTGAAATATGATGTTTTATGTTGCGGGTGAATATAGATTTCCCCCGCTCATTTAGTCGTTTAATGCCGTTACATTCAATGCAAATCACTGGAGACAATTTGTGACTCATGAAAGCAACTTGGAAAAATGCTTTTCCAGAACAATCCAAATTGATTTACTGCAAAACAAATACTGCATAAAGAGAGAACCTTGAAACTAGGATTTACAGTGACTCAAAATTTAAGCAATTTTTGCAAACCTCTCCTATAATCAAGAATCACTTAATCAAAAGAGATTTCTTGTTCTGTTTGAGCCGGTCTCTTTCAATTTGTTAAGCGTTCAGCTTTTGACCTTGCTCAGAAAAAGTAAGGTGACTCATCTCTACACTTGAAGTTAGGTTTCAGTAGGTAATGCAGTCCAAATCACAATTTACGGAACCAGAACAAATTCAACATTTACAATGTTTAAAAGGCCTGAGAAAGGTGAAACTATATCCAAACATATTGCTCCCGAAATACAATCTTACCTCATACATCAAACACACAACTCTTATGGAAATGTAACGGTTTTGGGGAACTAAATACAGTAAGTATCATGAATCAACGTCTCTCCTTTCTTTTGGTCCGGTATCCAAATAAAATATCAAACACTACTTAACAGGTTCGCACCTCTTGCGAAGGAAAGGAAAAAAGAACAAAAATATATATACGACACGATTAATTAAAGCGGTCTACTCCATGGAACATGAACAAGGGAGTAAGGATGTGAGCCAACCTAACAAGAAAAGCCGAAAAGTTGTTGATGTAAACCGGGGGCCAATTAATTTTGGACATCCTGCCTTAAAAACAGAGCTTTCATTTCAACATAAGAAGGACAAATTGGATGGAGAGTTTGCTTTGAACTTTGTCTCTCTCTGAAGATCATCGAGGAGGACGTCCAACAGAAATGTTTGCTTTTCTCCTTTTGATTTGTCCACTGTGATGTGGACATGTGCTTGTTATTACAATCCAGATTCTGAAAATGAATTTTTGGTGTGGGTCTAGACATGGATTATTTGGCTGTCTAGTGCGAGGATATACCAGTGGCAAACACAGGTCTGATCAAATCTGTTCTGATAGTTTGTTGATGTTTTTTCATGAATCCTGGAAGCGGAGCGAGAAGTAAGTGTTTTCCTTTGAACCTCTTCCGATAACCATCGGCCGTGTGTTAAATTAAGTGACGGCCATTTTCTACGTTTGAAGACTTTCCGCGTTGAGATCCCATCTCGAGCCTGCAACGTGCGCTATCGTCTTCCCATCGTTCATCTGAGTTCGTCTTGAGAGAAAATAAATATTTTGAAGCATGGATGTATATTTTTGCAAATCCTTCAGTCACAAGGGTCTTTCTTGTGTCAAAGTGAGCCCTTAAATTACCCTAATTAATTATGTGTATGTAGATGTATGGGAGAGGAAACACAAGCATTCATCCAAGACATGGGAACGCGGAAACCAAACGAAACAACCAAACAAAGTCCGGTCTTACCCGGTTGGCTGGTTGGTTGTCTGAACCCTGGCTTCAATGCCAGCTGCAATGAGAGAGAGAGTGAGAAAGAGAGAGAGAGAGAGAGAGAAAGAGAGAGAGAGAGAGAGTGAGAAAGAGAGAGAGTGAGAAAGAGAGAGAAAGAGTGAGAAAGAGAGTGAGAGAGAGAGAAAGAGAGAGAAAGAGAGAGAGTGAGAAAGAGAGTGAGAGAGAGAGAGAGAGAGAGAGAGAAAGAGAGAGAGAGAGAAAGAGAGAGAGAGAGGGCAGATGCAGGCTTTCCCTCACCGTGTCATGATTCTCTCCAACACGGGAACGTTTTCCACTCTAACCAGAATGCGGTTGACAACGAGCCTGCAATCGAACCGGCGGAGGCCTTCCAATCGAACCCGATGTTCTAGAAGATTCCGGAACCCATACCGTTGTTGCCTCGAGCCCTTAAAAAACTTGGCGAGCTTCGCAAGTGCAGGGTTCGTGAGGGTTGCAAGTTATGGGAATATGTAACATCTATATTTTTTATGACCACCCCCCTTCTGTTTTACCACAGCCTGCACCAGCAGGTCCATCCATCATACAGGCTTCCGCTTTTAATCAAAACGAATGGCTGTTTAATGACAGCCAGCCCTGCTCCCACAGTCCCGTTCATGTTTATCCTCATCCCTAACATCCCATAAAGACACAAGTCGACATTTTATACACACGCTCCTCTCACCCATGGCTCACCCACCACAAAGTAACCACTCAAGTAAGCTGCCGCACGCCCAACACGCCCCATCTCTCGCCCCATCCTCAGCATTTCCCATCTGCCTCCCAAAGACCCCCCCCCCCCCCCCCCCCCCCCCCCCCCCCCACGCTCCGAGATGAAGCCTTTCCCCTCCCTCTCCTTTGGATACACCGCACTCTGTTGAGACACTATTACATCAGTTCCAAACTATGAGGCACTTCTTGCCTCATCTCCCCATCCCACAGTGCCCTGGCTGGGGCTGGGTCGTGCATCATCCGGGCCTGGCCCGGGTCTGGACAGAGCCTCTTTGATGTGGCGGCGGTGCGCTGACAGCGTTAGTCAGCGTGCCCCCGGGGGCACAGTACTGATGAGGTGCAACAGGGGCCAGTGGCATCACGGTGACTGCAGAACGCAGTGACTCGGAACGCACGCGCACAGTCACGTACTCCCACAAACATACGTGCGGAACACAGAAAGACAGACAGACATGCACATGATCGCACGTACAAACACGCACCTCCCCCCCCCCCCAGATCCAGTGCAGTGCCGAACAGCCGTCCAATCCAAACAGAGCAGGGAAGCGAGGCACAGTAGCAGGCAGCAGATGGAACTGCTTTACTTCGACCCCGGTTCACAGCTCTGCAGACGGGGGGGGGCGCGAACGCTGATAGGACGTTCGCCGCCCTCTCGCATGTTCGAGTCTGTCAGCGGGGGGGGCGTAGGATGCAGGTTCGGCGTCTGGCGTTGGCGCGCGCTGGAGGGGGTGAACGTCCGCCGTCCTTAATGGCCCTCGGCTCTTTTTTTTCCCAGACGGGATGAAACATCCTCGATGCCTGTCTTACGCAGTGGACACCATACCGACCCAGCCCCAAACTTAGAGAGGCAGAGAGAGAAGGAGAGAGAGCAAATAGAGAGAGAAAATAGAGAGAGAGAAAATAGAGAGAGAAAATAGAGAGAGAGAGATTGAGAGCAACCAGAAGATACACAGCGCAAAATCCCTTTCATCTGTGCGGCTGGGAGTTTATTTAGCTTTCTTGGACTGAAGTATCGGTTGAAGTGTGTATGCACAGTTACACGCAGGGGGGGTATCCAGTGATCCTGCCCAGCCCTGCCTGACACCAGGACCTTCCTCCCCAAACTGGTCTAAACTAGAAGAACATGATATTATCAGTGGGCGTCAGATGGCTCAAAGGGGTTAGGGCGTGATGAGAAGGTTGTGAGATTGAGCTCCGGCTGTGGCTATGTGACGTTGTGTCCTTGGGCAAGGCACTTCACCCTACTTGCCTCAGGGAGAATGTCCCTGTATTTACTGTAAGTCGCTTTGGATAAAAGCATCTGCTAAACGAATACATGTAAATTATCTGTGGGGATTTCTGGACCCAATTCAACTTTTACGGTTTTTAAGAACGAGTAGGCCACAAAATAGGATGAACGGAGAAGATCCTAGCTGTAGTATGTCTGCAGTGTCGTGGCCGTGGATCATCTGGAGACGTCCCCCGATCTTATCGGATCGTCCATCCTATCGCACGTACGCACAAAGAGTCTATCCTTGGATTAACCCTCCTCAATCTCAGTTTGTAGCTACGTGACAAAACATGTCCGCAGGCACCAACATCTGAAGCCATTGCTGACATCGCACATGCCTGTCCGGACGTCCGTCCACACCAGCCCTGGCTTCTCCGTTGAGGTGGGAGAAGACACGGCTTCGGCCAATTAGGCGACAAATCTCTGTTCTATTCTCACAACAAACACCGGTCTCTGAGGGAGAGGACTCAGCGTTGAGAGGAAAAGGGGCGAAAGGGGAAGTTAGAAGAAATGCTGGTCGATTTTCGCTTCTGGCTACAGGATCTCTGCTTATCCAGATACGCTTCTTCAAGCAGATAAGGCCAGTGATGTTCCATGACTGTGTTCTGCCTGTGTTCTGCACCTTTATCTGTCACCAAAACCTGGAGGAGGGGATCCCTCGTTGAATTGCTTCCCCCCAGTATGCTTCCGTCCTCTGAGTTGTCTTTTAGGTTAGGATTTGGGTTAGTTTAGATCAAGTTCTACGGTCGTACGTGAAGCCATTGCTTGTGTAAAGAGCTGCACCAATAAAACGTGTATTTATTTGTGGTAGCCTTCTCCAGCCCCTGTTCCAGACAGAGCAAAGACCGAGCTAAGGACCGAAGCGCTGGCTCCTATTTTAAGTGCGTGTGTTATATATAATATCTTGTGACAAGGTGAGAGTACGAGAGCCAAGCACTCGATCTACATCTTCGCCAATTATCTCCGCTCGCTTGTGCCAGCTGCCGCTATGGTATTGTGCGGAATGTGAGAAGCCTGGCTCGAGTCCCAGACAGGCCAAACACAACACTGGACAAGGATGAGATGTTCTCCAGAGCTATGCGCGCGCGCGTGTGTGTGTGTGTGTACAAGCGCGCGCGTGCGTGCGAAAGGAGACGAAGCGTCGCACCGTTCTCAGATCTAAACCCCTCCGAGCCACGGAACCCACCCACTGCACAGGGAACCCACCCACGGCTGATAGGGGGCCCACCAGCTCAGCCTGATGGAACTTATCCGACCCTCCGACCACGAAATAGCAGCTTCTGACACGAGAGAGCTAATACATCAGAAAGATACGGACTACGAAACTCTCTCCCGTCTTCCCGCCTCTCCAACAAGCCTCCCCTCCCCCCTCCCACTCCGAGGCAGAAGAGACGATCAATTACTGAGGTCATTTTCAAATGTGACACGGAGGCCGGAGATATCAGGGCCGAAGACACTCCAGCTGAGATAGGGGAGCTTCCAGTTCCAGTATTAGTCACTTTCAGAATCTAACCCTGTCCGTGAAGATGTGAAACTCTATATCAGTGTCACCCCCGGTATCTGCCGCTCTGTCCTCCTCCCCCCCCCCTCTATCTCCTCCCCTGATCCTCGCTCCCCGCGTTCCCGCGCAAGGCTCTCTGACGAGCTCTCTGCTGCTCGGATTGATTCCAAAACGTCCTTCTCTCTCTCTCTGTTTACATTTTGAATCTCCGTTGCCTCTTCCTCGGGCCCCCGCTGCTTACGATGTTTTGATAGGCGATCGTGGGGAAGATGGAGGAGCCGAATGCCAGATAGCCGGAAAGCGGCGTTCTCTGGACTTTTTGGCGAGCTTCGCAAGCGCCCGACAAAGATACTCGCAAGACAACATCTGCGGTGGGGTGGGGGGGAAGAGGGAGAGGAGAGGGATGGGAAGGCGGAGGTGAAGGGGTTCAGCGCGCGAGGACGCGTCAGGAATTTCCCATGACTCCTTGCAGTTATCCTTATCGGTCCCAGATTAATAATTGTCAGATTGGAGAGGAGTTTGCGAGGATAAAACCTAAGCGCTGAACTCAGACAGAGTTGGACATGCGAGACTTAACCTTACGGCTCTTTCTGTGTTCTGTCCTGTGGCAACAAAAAAAAAGAAGGCAAAGGCAAGAAAAGAAGAAAAAGAAAGGAATCCATGAATGTTCTTCCTGTGACAGCTGTGTCTGGAAGACACACATCTGTCGACTGTTCAGCTGACATCTTTGTATAAAGGCCGGTTCTGGTAGAAGCGGTGGAATTTCTGAGGACTCAATTGAGGTTGAAAGGGGTTCTCGGACCACGAGAGCACTAGAACGCGAAAGTATGTGCGTTCATCATACCAACGTGTAGTCCTTATCTATAATATATACTCTATATTATAACTTTCCAATTCAGCTGTAACATGCTGCAAGTGGATTCTTTTATGTTCCCTTGACAGAGAAATCAGAATTGTTCCATGGTTTGTTACTTAACGATATGGGGAATGGTTTCTGCAGTTTCAGTTGCGTCGGAGTCATCATTTAAACGTTCCACAGTGCTTAAGATGTATTGCACACTATGGAAGCTATGCATCTCTCTAAACGTAAATATCCGCTCCATTTGGGCGTTTGTGAGTAATGGCCTCTTGCTCACCTGAGTACCATCCTGCCAAGCACTAAATTCCAGAACCTTCTGTAATCTAAAGAAGACAAATTTGAACTCTTAAAGAAATTCATCTGCCTGAGGGTTCCAGAGAAATTCTCAATTTAGCCCACATAGATGAGGCTTGGTGGGGAGAGCTGAGGAAGGATAAAGTTTGAAGCTGGGCAGCCTAATAAATGCCAGACACTCCTTGCCAAACACAAAAATATTATTCACATTAAAGCTGAATAAATCCTGTTTCGGTTTAAGCACCCATTGGGGAGATTCATTAAGCAGAATGCAGGAAGTGTGACTGCTCGCATGCATGATTCTAACTGAGTCAAGGCTGCTGCGGGCAAAACCATCCCCACTAGACCCCGTCCCCCTATATAACCCCCGCCCCCCCATAGAACCCCCGCCACCCTATATTTCTGTTTGTTCATTTTGCATCATCTGCATCATTTCGGTTGTTATTTGCACTATCTGTTCATTTTGCACCACCTGTTTGTTCATTTAGCATCATCTGCATCATTTGACATAACTATACATACATGCAACTCTGTAAATTCTGTTAAATACTTTAGCATCTTTTATTATTTAATATGTATTGTATTGCATTATAAATCACTTAAATCACTTTAATCTGTACATACCCTGTATATTCTGATTATACTGTTCATACTGTGTATATTCTGAGTTTACTTATACTTATTATATTCTGTTGTAATAACTGTTTTGCACTTCTGGTTGGATGCTAACTGTATTTTGTTACCCTGTACTTGTACCTGTGTAATGACATTAAAATTGAATCTAAAATGTGCTCCCTCGTTCATCCTGGTTTCTTAACCCCTGGCACTCAGAGTTAAGGAGGTCTTTCTGTCCAACGTCAAGATGTCTAGCGGCTTTCGGAGCTAACGACGGCGTCGAAATATGACTCCTGGAGAAGTAGCATTGGAACAAAGTGCGCTGCCATATTGACTGTGACCAAAAATCCTAAACGCCCCTTTTCCTGAAAGTCAAAAACATTAACAACGTCAGTTCACGTCCGTGGGGAAATACCACGGCACGGCTTTTTTTCCCTCCCTCGTTCTCCGTGCTGTCAGATAGGGTTCATCACCGCAATAGGAATCTTCCAGAGAGACGGCCGTAGAGCTGTTTCTTCTGGCTATTTCCAGGATCTTAAGTTTGGGAGAACAGGAAGGAAGAGTTCTTAGAGTCTGTTGCGCGTCCACCAGCACTCTGCATCATCCGATTGTTAGTGTTGGCTTGCATTATCAGTGAAAACAAACTTTGATAGAGAGGAAGCGGGTCTCTGAAATAGCCGTCTCTTTTCTCGGTTCTCCAGTCGTGTTGTGTGGCCCTCAAGATAGCTTCATAGCATAAGAAAGACGCTCCTTTCCTCACCGAATTACCATATTGGGACTTGTGAAAGTGCATGCGGAGGAGAGTGGCCGCTCTAGTCTTGTATTGGGCATGCCAATGTTTGGGGAGATTAGTATCACCGCGTTCAGACTTAAGGCAGAACAATTGGGATTTCGCAGGGACATGATATTCCTGATACGCGCTCTCCTCCAGTCAATCCGCAGCTTAGTTTGGCGGATTACTTCCTCTCCAAGATCCACGGGCCTAGACCTTGTCCCCCCCCATCTATCATTCCCAGTTTCACGAGAAGAGGCCTCTTCTTGGCTACCCGGCGCAGAACTTAGCCTTCGTTGCATCTGTCCTTGAAAGACTGGAAAGCGGAACGGACATCTTGAATAAATGTCCCGTGGCTAATGAACAGTCCATGAATGGACCTTTGATATTCTTTTTCCAAATGAGTTCCTAAAGGGTTTATCAGTCCACGTGAAGCATGCTTTTGCACGTTTTATTGACGCTTTTGAAATTGTATTTCAGCCCTATCTGCACCGACTTGCCAGGGGGCCAGTGGAGCGGAGATAGGGGGCGTGCCGTGCCTTAAGTGGCTAGTTTACGGCAACAAATTCTCCAAGATCAGAGGCAGTTTCATCCGGTTCTCTCTCTCTCTCACCGGGGCTGCTGGGGAGGTAATCCTTTGGTCAAACAGACAGCACCTTTGACTGGAAGGGAATGTTATCAGGACCTGCTCCACTCTGGGTGAATTGAATCCCGCGAAGGGGGGGGGGGGGGGGGGGGGGGTGACCCCGGCACTGGTTAACGTGTCCCCCACAGCTGCTAGCTGCATTTGTCTGCCCCCCCCCCCCCCCCCCCCCCCCCCCCTCTCTCCACCATCTCACACCCTCCCCACTCCACCGCTCTCCACCAGTGCCCCAATGCAAGGCAGGTGATAGGGAGGTGTGTCCCCTGCGTGGATTCTTTCAGCGGGGGGTGGCTGGGGGAGTATCGGGGGGGGGGACCGGCCCTCTGTACGGGTGTTATTGAGACAGATGGGCGGACATGGATAGGGTGCTTCATCTTCTGTCTGATGTTAATCGTGTCCCGATGCTAGTTGTTAGTAGGTGGAATTACCACCGTGTGCTTGAGGCCTGCCTCCCAATAGGCCTGCTTCAGCTCTGCTGGCGTTAACGTCAGGTTCACTTATTTTTGTTGCTCTTTTGTAAAAAAAAAAAAAAAAAAAAAGAAAAGAAAAGCGAATTGCCCTACATTTTTAGGGAAATTTATCGTCTGAAGCTTTCAGTGTTAGGTGTCAAGACACGGGTATATCAGACATGTTCATTTTTTTCCGTCCGCACTGACAAATGCGTGTGGTGGCCGGAGAACTGCGGGGCATCAGGGAAGAAACAGGAAGGTATTAGCATGTGATGGCAGATGATTCTGCGTGCTCACAGTCTCAATTGCGAGGAACTAGGTTTCAGGCTGCGAATCTACAGCCGGCCTGTTTTTATAGTATCATTGGTGGAATCGCAGACTGGCGTAGAACGAAGATAAAGCGGCTGTTGTTTCACCCGTGACTGTAGCTGACACCCACAGGCCATCCGAAAGAACCTACAGGAGCACCCAGAATTCTCTCCGCTGGATCGGCTATCCCTTACAAACGTTCCGAGCGCTTTGTTTAAAGTCTCTGACACCTTTCCACCGCAGAAATAGCTCTTTATAAACAACAAATATGTGTTGATTTAAGAAAAATGTGCATTAGTGGTCTTTTCTTTCTTTTTCGTCCCAAACTTTGACACCAAAGGTGTAGCTGGAGAAAAGAGCACCACGATTTCTTTCCCAATTCGCTCCGTAACTCCTTGGTAAAACGTGTGGGTAACTCCTCATTAATGACAATTTCTGTCAACCTGAACTTGGATGAAAAGCAAAAATACACCGACCGTTTGGAAACAGCAGCCCATAACAATTTTAATGGGGCCACGGTTACTAATAAGCACACAGCAAGCTAACGAATATCGACAAGGTTCGGCTCAATGAATAGCATAATTCAAGAGTAATCCATCAAATCCATTGTGCATTGTACAAGGGCATTTATTTGCTCACTCCATGCCAACTTTCTTTACAGACAAAAATAAACGATTACACTTCAAGCAATTTATCACAGATTGGCCCTCCCTAATCTTATTTCAGAGTAACAATATTGTGAAAAGTACAGCATAGCTGGTTTGCCGAATTTAGAAGTCTGTTTATTTGATTCATGTATTCATTTCAGGGAGATAGCCTAGCTCCTTGGAGACAAGGAGTCTCAAATCTTAAGAAAGCAACTCGGCTGCCAAATGCTATCAGCCATGACCTCACGGCTCTTAAGTCATTAACATCACAGCGAAACCATATTCATAACGATAAACACCTATCAGAGTTCATAAATAAACAGAGTGGTCTCGCTGTCTATAGTGGGTAATTCGATGTCTCATCATTGCCAAAGCGTTATATTAGTTTCCCCTCTTGTTAACACCAGACCACGGCTCTCTCAGTTCATATGTTTCTTTAAATGAAATAGGAAAATCAACAAGTGAAGATTCGATTAAAAAATTCTATTTTTACATGTTCTTTTGCTTTCAGGTGTGTTATTATGCTTTGCCCCTTTGGTATTCTGAAACACTTCAAACCTTTAACCCTGATATTGAGGTCTAGTGCTTCCATGGGTTCTCTGTAGTGTCGTGTAACTGGTGGACTGTTTTGTACACCTCAGATATTCTCATAATTCAGTGCACACTTCTTTGTACCGTATCAATACTATTTGCGATGACAACATCCATGTTGCTTTCTCTGTACCTTCAAAAGCTGGACTAATGGTGTGGATGAGAGTACATATATATAGAGAGGAAGCTTCCCCCTCCCCTTGTTCTCTCTCTCTCTCTCCCTCTCTCTCTCTCTCTGTCTCTCTGTCTCTCCCTCTCTCTCTCTCGCTCTCTCTCTCTGGCTGTCTCATGGGTCTCCGCCTGACTTCCTGTCGTTAAAAAGACAGCACACTTGAGAACTGTGGATGACTGACAAATCACCAACATCGCTTTGTGACAAACGCATCACGGAACGGAACTGGACACGTGAGGAATTTGCTCAGGGTGAAGAGGGGGGGGACAGGGGACACAAGTCCATCAGCAGGTCATGCAAACGCGCACATATTCTTTTGTAACCGTGACACTGCTTTATTGAGGAATATCGTTTCAGGAACATCTGGTAATTTTCCATGCGAGAAGGATGAACCGTCGACAAACGAAAATAACTTTCAACCAGCCTTACTGTTGCATGTCAGACATTTCAAAGAATGTCCCGTCGATTCCTCACCGATACATATTCATCTTGATTTATTGCTGAATAAATGTTCCAAACACAAAACCGGCCGTCCTCAACAAGCATTCTAGGCGCTTTCAGAGGAGCACAACGAACAACACAACTCTCTCGACGCTGAGCGACTCCCACATCCAACAGAAGTTCTTCCAAAGATACCAAAACAAACATCCCACGACCACACGAGCACAACTCCGCCTGATATTTAACAACTTAAACCAATTCCCTTCTACTAAACAGCCGCCCCAAAACACGCCCTGACCCGTGGACACGAAACACCCGCGCGTCTGTACCCAACAGGCGTCAAAACAGAACGACGCCTCGTCACACAAACACACATTCGAAATCGGGCGCCCCGCGCAGCTCCCAGCCCCCTGCCTCTTACCTTCTGCAGCCACTGAGTGTAGTTCTCCATCACGTGCTCCAGGTGCTGGATCTTCTGGGCGGACAGGTCGGGTTCGGGCGGGGGCGCGTCCCTCTGGAGGGCGTTGGCGTTGTGAGCAGCGCCCGTTTTGCTCTCCCGGCAGGGGCCTCCGTTGCCCTCGCCCTCAGGGAGGATGAAGGTGTAGGCGCACTGACCGTGTTGCACCTTGTGGTACCTCCTGCTGCTGCTGCCGCCGCCTGGGGAGCTGCCGCCCGCACCGCCCTGCCCAGCGCCGCTGGCGCCGCCCTCCGTCCCTCTCCTCGGTTCCCCGCCGCTGCCGCCAGCCACCAGCAGCAGCAGCAGGGCCGCCAGAGAGAGCAGGTGGCAGGCGTACATGTGACACAACATCATACCTGGCCGGGGGCCGCTTTGGATGGGGGGGGGGGGGAGGGTGAGGCGAGGGGGGTCAGGTGCGCGGAAGGCGAAAAAGCGACGTCCTCGGAGGATGACCGGGGGGGGGCGATCGATCTGCGTGTGGCGTGGGGCTGGGGAGCAGGGGGGTGGGTGGGGGCAGGGGGGGATGGGAGCGGGCTGGGGTCTGTGTTACTGGGGGGGTGGGTGGGGGGTGGGGTGGGGGCGGGGGAGGGGGTCGCGGGGGGGTTGGGGTGTCGGATCAGAAGGCGGTGAGGAAGACGGTCGGCGCGGCGCGTGTCTCCTCCATCCTGGTGCTGGACCTCCTGCCTGGCGAACGACCGGCGGGCATCTCCGGGGGGGGGGGGGCTCACGTACGCTTGCGCACGCTCTCTCTCTCCCTATATCTCTCTCCCTTTCCCCCTCTCTCTCTCTCTCTCTCTCTCTCTCTCTCTCTCTCTATCTATCTCTCTCACACACACGCAGATGTGCCCGGGGGGTTCCTGCGTCCTGCTTCCCTGTTGAAAAGAGAAAGTCCGTCTCTTGCGCTGGTGTGCTGCACCGCGAGGATATCGCAGTCCGGTTAAACTGACGCAGCGAGCGCGTGTGGGCGTGCGGGCATAGTTGAACGCGTGTTAAATAGCGAGCGGTGGTGCCTGTGGCGTGTGTCGTCAGACCTCCCTCGCTCTCGTTGCTTGTCCTCCTCCCTCTCGCTCTCTCCTCTCCGCTGGTTCCCCTGCGCTTGAATGTGTCTGTGTGTGTGTGCGTGTGGGGGTAAGAGAGACTGGAGTGAGTGAGAGGCTCAGAGAGGAACAGAACAGAACCTCCAGCGCACTCTCCGCCTTCCCCCCTCGCAGAGTGCAAAGGAAGGAATGTGTGTGTATGGCCAAGTGTGTGTGTGTGTGTGTGTGTGTGTGCAGAGGGACCCCAGCACAGAGGATGTGCTCAGGCAAAGAGGATCGGTTTACAGGCTCTCTGACCTCAGACTGTGTGGTAGCCCTGCCCCTGTACGCTCAATTGCTGTCTGTTCCTGTCTGCTACACACGCACACACACACGCACACACTGGTCAGGTTGTCATTACGTAACTCAGGTAAAAGTGTCTTTTTCATGAAGAAGTTTAGTCCCATGTCTTTTCCATTCTCTTTTTTTTCTCGCACAATTTCATATCATTTGATGTCAGATTTGCCGTGATATGATAGACATGTTCTCCCTTTTGCAACCATCAGCAAACCCTGTAATGCTAAGGAAAAATATACAGTATCCAGCGTTTACTGTCCCCTTTGTTGCGGACACGATACGATGGAGAACTGCAGTTTCTGTCAAAAACCCAATATGAAAGCGCTCTCCATTCTTTTTTCAGGAAAACAAAACTGAAATCCAAGAATGAGTTGATACAGCAGGAATGTCTCCTTTGCAGCCAGGAAGTTAACCCTGACGACTGCCATGGTGAGAGGACCTTGGAGTCAAAGGGGTCAGGGGTCATCCCGTCAAGTCCTGTTCCAGCCGGTCACTGTAACGTCCAAAGTCTAGGAGGACGGGCCCTCCGTCTTCATCCAGAACTTCATCGCTTCCTCGCGGTCCGAAACCCCCTGCCTGGGTGTGATGGAGTGTGTGTGTGTTCTGCGATCTTCGTCCTGCCGCGCGGGGGAGGAGGGGGTGTGTGTGTGAATTTGTGCATAGAGGAGTCCCAAGACAACAAACCCTCAGAATAACCCAGGACTACCCAAGACAAAAAGCATGTGCAAACATTTCTGGGAACACTAAGCTTTAGCTGACATACCACGCTGATGTCCTTAAATATGGCCGCCGGTAACTGTGTCCCAATGTGCCGGGAGTAAGTGAAAAACATTATTGAGCAATACAGTGCAAGTTTGAGTACACTACTGTCAGTTATAATAATGGAAATCAAACTACCGTATTGTTGTTCTGCTTTCACTTGGCAGACCACCGTCTGAATGAATTACCCCACTGTGTGTACTCTGTATACTGATAAACATGATACATTTTGGTATCCTCATTAGAAAGGACATCTTTTCATGTCAGCGCAGTCCGGAATATTCCTGGCACAGCCTGCGCCTTTTCACAGCAAAACAGCAGTTGTGAATCTGTGGTAGGAAACACACAAGCTGTTCATATTTACAGCTTCTTAATTAAATTGCGTAATCTCTGATCTGAATTCTGGCCGGAATGTAAACGTTGACCCTTTTTATTTTCCTTTTTTTCCCCCCTCTCCCTTTCTCCTACATACGAAAACAAACTCGCTTTCAAGAGAGAGGAGAACACGGCCATTCTTTAACCGTTCCCTTCCCAAAGTGGGCCTTTGCGACCCAACCCCCCCCCCCCCCCAGCCTGGCCTGCGAGTGATAATCGCCTAACCCAGCGACAGTCGGGCCGTGCATGGCTAACGTCACACCCCGGGAGAGCTCGGAGCTGCAGCTGCTTCGATGGGGAAGCCCTGGCTTTCCTCCTTGCCGTCCAAAACCAGCCAGTACGAAGGGATGCCTGGTCTCAATTCAATTCTTTCGCTTGCCGCTCGACCCTTCGACGCGTTTTTACGATTTCAAATGATTTCCCGGGCATGAATTCAGTTTTAGAAGCCTGTCAGGTCACTTTTAAACAGCCCGAACTGAGAATTCGTGCTTGTTTTTTGAAAGAAAATGGGCAGAGGGTGGGAGCGTTGAATTCGACTCAGTACTTTAGAAGAGCGGTAAGCTACGCTTTCAGTCTAGCATCAATGGCTTCGCACCCTTAGTATTTACCCTCTTTCCTTTAACAAGGCAAATGTGCATTAATTACATGGTTGTGCAATCCACCCTGAGCACCAATAGGCCCTCAGCCTCTTTTAGTTCGTCATGGCAATGCTGAACTTGAGCCAGCCATCCCATATCAACAGGGCATCTGTGTGGTCCATTTGCAAGTGCTAATGAGGGTCAGGGCTAGTGTATTCTGTCTGTTTGGGGGCCAGGGGCCAGACCTGTCATATTCCCAGCTCCGACTGAAAGACCCTGCATTAGGGCCATTAGAGTCTGTTAGGGCTTCAAAGAGACAGCATACTACACACACATGCAGGCATGGACACACACACACACACACACACACAATGGCTGTGTTTCCCTTCACTAAGATGACTTCATTTTTCACAGTGAGTGAATGAGTTGTGAGAATTATGTAGGGCTTGCTTGGGTGTGTGTCTATGCTAATCTGGATGTGCGCGTGTGTGTGATCACAGGTCGGGAAATCGTTTTAACCTGCACCTTAATCCATAAGGGTCCTTCAGCTGGGACATGGTCTAATAACCTCAGGGTGTGAAATCACTCACGAACGTCCTTGAGACAACAAATAAATAGAAAGGATTTCCCTAGGTGCCAAAATAAGCGCACACCCTCCTTTTTACAGAGTGATGAAGAGGAGAGAAGATTAGACACCCACACAGATTTACCTTGTTTCAGGCTGTCTCCCCATCATCATGGCTAACCGCTTTCTGGAGCTGAAAGGGATCAAGGGAGGGGGGCCAGGCTTGGAGGGAGGGGGGACAGGTCTGGAGGGAGGGGGGACAGGCCTGTAGCAGAAAGAGAGCTGGAGGGAGGGGGGACAGGCCTGTAGCAGAAAGAGCTGGAGGTAGGAGAGACAGGCCTGGAGGGAGGGGGGACAGGCCTGTAGCAGAAAGAGAGCTGGAGGTAGGAGAGACAGGCCTGGAGGGAGGGGGGACAGGTCTGGAGGGAGGGGGGACAGGCCTGTAGCAGAGAGAGAGCTGGAGGTAGGGGAGACAGGCCTGGAGGGAGGGGGAACAGGCCTGGAGCAGAGAGAGAGCTGAAAGTAGGGGAGACAGGCCTGGAGAGAGGGTGAACAGGCCTGGAGCAGAGAGAGAGCTGGAGGAAGGGGGGACAGGCCTGGAGGGAAGGGGGAACCGGCCTGGAGCAGAGAGAGAGCTGGAGGGAGGGGGGACAGGTCTGGAGGGAGGGGGGACAGGCCTGGAGCAGAGAGAGAGCTGGAGGGAGGGGGGACAGGCCTGGAGGGAGGGGGACAGGCCTGGAGCAGAGAGCTGGAGGGAGGGGGGCAGGTTTGGAGGGAGGGGGGACAGGCCTGGAGGGAGGGGGAACAAGCCTGGAGCAGAGAGAGAGCTGGAGGTAGGGGGGACAGGTCTAGAGGGAAGGGGGAACAGGCCTGGAGCAGAGAGAGAGCTGGAGGAAGGGGGGACAGGTCTAGAGGGAGGGTCTGGTATGTTTAGTCTGTCCTCCAGCACCTTAGACCCACTTCTGCTGCAGCAGATGTCTTGATGGATTCTCTAAACAGCCTGCTGTGGCACATGCCTGCAGGGGTGATGTCATCAGGGTGAGACAGGCTTTAGGGCTGACACCTCTAGGCCATTAGCCTGAGCCGGCTGCCATTCCTCGTTATCCTGCTCCGAGTCTGACGACAAACTCAACACCATCGCCAGGGGGCACTGGGCTCTGTCCCCTGTCACTGAAGCCTCCCCCATCCCTCCATCCACCCCATCCATTCCTTCATCCATCTCTCCATACATCCCTCCATCCATCCCTTCATCCATTCCTCCATCCACCCCATCCATCCCTCCATCCATCCATCCCATCCATCCCTTCATCCATCTCTCCATTCATCCCTCCATCCATCCCTCCATCCTACCCTTCATCCATCCCTTCATCATCCCTGCATTCACCCCTTCATCCATCCCTTCATCCATCCCTTCATCGATCCATCCAGCCATCCCTTCATCCGTCCCTCCATCCAACCATCCATCCCACCATCCATCCATGCCTCCATCCATCCCTCCCTCCATCTCTCCATCCATCTCTCCATCCATCCCTCCATCCATCCATCCACTCCATCCATCTCTCCATCCACCCCATCCATCCATCCATCTCTCCATCCATCTCTCCATCCGTCCCTCCATCCACCCCATCCATCCATCCCTCCCTCCACCCACCCCATCCATCCCTTCACCCACCCCATCCTCGCATGAAGTTCAGGACAAGTTTCAAGGGAAAGGCGCAGAACATTCTCGCCTGTCAGTCCCATCCCAGCGGTCTTTCATGCGAACCCTGGATCGAGGATGCGATTTCCTCTTGTCCTCGAGTTGATTACCCAGACGTGGCTACGTCAAAGCGGGAATGGAAGGGGTGAGTAACCGAACGGGACGCGGAACCCTCACGGGCACTTTCTGCTGCGAAGATTCCGAAGATCTGGAACAGGGGTCGCCAAGAAAAATACAAAACAGCAAAAAGTGAAAAGGAATTTCTTGACGTTTGTATATGCCTGATAACACCTTTGAATAAGACCTAGGAACGTAGTTACATTTCAAAATGGAAGACAAAACATTTATGAATCCAGGAAACGGGCGAAAACGAATGCTTGTGGTGAGGAAAGTTGAAGACAGATTTGTGTTGAAGACATGTGCTCCTTAAAGCTTTGGTGATTTAGTACTCTTGGATTGATGCCACCGCATAACCCCTGAGGGAAATAAAGTTCAAAGTTCATCTAGTTCTGCCGTTTATTGAGTGTGCACGCCGAATGCAAGATACAAATTATCTTCTCTCTTTATCCTTAAAATGTACTTATTCATATATTATTATTTCTCAATTTTACATATTATTTTTTCCACCCCTAAAAAAATTTACAAGATCGTCCACCTAATCTTTTAGATCAGGTTTGTCACGTAGAACGGTTCTAGGGGTAATGTAATCAGAACGGTTCTTTGGGTAACGCAATCCCCCAGTTGTGTTTACGATCAGCAGGCTGACTGACCCCTGTGTGAGCGCCAAACTACGCAGGACAGCCAGGTTCTAGAAGGATCCGTGGTTAAATCAAGCGGAGACAATCGCTGCACTTAGCTTCTCTTGTTTAGATCTTCTTGCAGCAGTTGGGTTTGTGTAATCTTCCGACCGGCCTGGTGCCCGTCGAGGGGCGAGGGTTTCCGTGCCGCTATCTCCCACAGATAGAGCGTGGGGGAGGGATGGGGTGGGGGGTGGGGGAGGGAGGGAGGGGTGGGGGGGACAGACAAGGCTTAGAAAGGGCCTGTTTACAGGGCATCAGTGGATACGGTTTATCTCCTCCCACAGCGGTCCTCTCGAGCTGTGCTGCCAAGTCTTTTTTTTATTGGCGGTCTCTCTCTCCCGTGCACACACATACAAGCGCACACCCAATTAACTAGAAGTGTTACTTCTTCACGGAAGTGTTTCTGAAGCCGGCTTCAAACAGTCTGGGTCATCTTCTAGGGGGGCCCATCGCGTTGTTTTTACGACGCACCACGGTCCCCAACTTGTGCCACTGTACCCCTCTCCGCGTTAGATGGAGCGACGCTATTGGTTCAGACTTCAACCTCCCCTGAGAGCGCGAAGAACAAAGAGCTCCCAACCTGCCGATGCCCTGTCATGATATCGTGGCATTTCCTAAATCGGCCCTTTGCTGTTCCCCCGGTCCTGTTTCGAGAACCTCCTCTCCGTCATCAACACCGGAGGTTCTACCGGGTCCGTCTGTCTACCCTTCTGCTCCTGGTCCTCCTGTCCGTGAGCCCTTCCTCCACGCTAAAAGCCATGGAACCCGATCGTCTGTTTGGGAGAAGATAACGTTACGGCCTTAATTAGCTCAGGCTCACTTAGCAGCGAAGCTTGGAACCCATCCCCCCCACCCTCCCTTCCCTTCCCTGTGATCTACGCGCCCCGGAGTCGGCGACAAAGTCCGGTTTCCGTCATCGTCCGTCCTCATCGAGCCGCGGGGCCGACCTCGTACATCGGACAGATCGAGGATCGAGCGCCGCCGCCCTATCTTCTTACTCTGCTCGGCTAATTTCTCATTTTTTGCCAAAGCCGTGTTTGCGTTCTTCATCTCCGACCCTGCCAGCGCGCTGCCATTTGTCATGTTGTATTTTCTTCTGAGCTAATGGCCCCTGCTCGACCGAACATGGGAAAACGGTATGACATCATCCCCCACCCTTCCAAACACTCGGACCGCCTATGGAATCAACAACACGCACGCAGTATCAAGTCAGAGTGTGTGAGAGTGCGTGTGTCTGGGAGAACACACACACTCACAGCAGTAAATGTGTCCACTTATGGCTCCTAGCCTTTGGCCAATTCAATCAGTCTTGCCTCCCAACCATAACAGGGAGAGTGTAGCTCCTCACAACTTTCTCAAAATTGAAAAAAAGAAAGAAGAAAAGCCTTGAAGTGGTGTTGAAAACAGAATGTCTCACACACAGTTAGATAGAGTTCACGTGTGCTCCTCAGCTCCCTCGCAGCATCTAGCTCCTCTCTGCTCTCTTGGCAGGGCGAAGCCTCTGTGATGAGGGAAGATGCATGGAGTTCCATCAGAGCAGAGACATGAACCGGGGGGCCCAGGGGCCCGGAGGCCCGAGTCCTGGTTTACTCTGTCCATCCCTCCCCTTCCCTCCTCCTCCGACTCCCCCGACATGAAGGATGGAGCTGGAAGGATCTGATAAGCTGAACAAGGCATCGTCTGTTTGGGTCCACCTTAGCCCCTCCGTCCAGGCCTACCCACAAGGCCTGGTGGTAGGAAGTATTACGCGGTCCAAAAACAGACAGTCTCCAGGGTTTGTCCATCTTGTCACCATGGTAATCCTTTAATGGAAGGCTTATTGCTAGCTAGCTGAAGAATGTTCACAATGCACTCACTGTGTCAGGTAGCGTACAATGTACAGAACTTCACTGTGGTGGAATTAATGTTGTTGATACCGTATTTGATATACACACCCAATGTACTCAAATGGGCTTATCTGAAAAACATGAAAGCCAGAAATCATTTGAAGGAATTGATTTTTTTTATATATTAAGTTTCAACAAACTACATTTAGATAGACTTTAATATCCAATGCGGTTTTTCATGTCCTCCACTACTAGTAATTTATGATATTATTATAATTCATATTTTTGACTATATATGTAATAAATTAAAAATATGAATATTTGTTTTACATAAAATAAAATACAACCCATGAAGGGCCTCCTGAGGTGTTTACTTGATTACACGCAAACAGGATAAAAACGATTTCAACACAAACACAGAACACAGTCCACAGAGACCCCGTTCCCCAGGAGAGCTGAAAAAGAACTGAAAAGCTCATTTCAAATCCCCAGACAGACAGAGAAAGACTTCGACACTGCTCGCAGAGCTCAACAAATGGGTCCTGCGACCTTTCTGGCTTCTGTCACGTTTTATGCGCCGAAAAAGTAAATATTGGAAAAAAGGCAACCATGCTTAGCAACCGAGTCTCGTGGGACCCCTCTTGCATCAGAGGCATTCTTCTCTGTCATGTTGCCAGACACAAACAAGGAGGATAGTGAAACATTTGTGAATCCTATACCCATTTCCATGCGACCCCTCTGTGAGTTCCAGACCTGCGTCCGCAGGGGCGATTCACCTCCCACCTGCTTGGTTGAACAACTCCCTGAGAAAACATTGGACTTCTGAAGCCACCGAACGAGTCAAGTCTACGTACAGCCGGATTTCAAATATGCGCAATGAAGCCATCATGTTTTTACACCGAGGTTGCCTACTCTCAACCCTGCCCCACAGTTGTTGTTTTTTTACAGGCCTAGCTGAGAAGATATGTAGCTAGCAGTATAAAAATAAGACTTAATCCTTATTGCCAGTAGGACAGGTGGACCAGGCAGTTCAATGTGGGGCATGCCGACTCATTAAAATCGCAGGCCTTTTGAGGCCTGGCCTTTTCCCAGGTCAGGTAAACCAACAAGCTGAAAGTGCGAGCGATCCTCCCCAGTTCCCCCAGGAAAGCTCAGTTTCCTCAGCTCGCTTTTCAACTTATCTCGCGAGCTCGTCTCCAAGGTCAAACCCTGCAAACGTGAACCGGGGGCCGGTGTTTTGTAACGATCATCGTCCCCTCGCCAACGCTGTTTTGACGTTTTCCCGTCTTTTCTATTTTGCTTTCCTGGCAGGATCTTGAATTGAAAAAGCTGATTTGTTTCTCCCGTTCTTCGTCCTATCGGCAGCCCTTCCTGTGCTGAGGCACCGGAGGTTACATGAAATAAATGTGTTTGACTTCTGGAGTTGTTTCTGCCAGTAACAGTATTACCCTCCTTCTGGAGGCAGTTTCTGTTTAAACTTGGACGCAGCCAAATACATAAAAAAAATTGCGAAACATAATTTCTTGTGGATTAAACCTGCCGTATCACAGAATTTACATGTGACCTTTTGGCCACGTATGATAAACACACTCCGTCGACCGCGTTCTGACCCTTGAACACCGTGTCCATCCACCGGGCCCTGAACCCTGAACACCATGAACAGCACCTGACCCCCCCCGAGATATCGAAAAGCCAAAACCAATATCCGACTCAAGCGGCACCTTATTCTCCTTTGAGATTGAAATACCGAAGTGAATCATTGAATTGCCGAGATTAGTTACACACCGCTAGGCCCAACTGTACGCTCGCTCACAAGGCTATCTTTTCGTACAGATGTCAAATGGTGGCCACCCACTGTAGATACGATAAGCTTCCTGCTGATATTTTTAGGAGAGCTGCCAAAGTTGAGAGGGTGCCAAAGAGTAATGTTTTCAATGCACAGAGGAGATAGAGTGCAAGCTTATTTTTATGATACGACCTCCATTTACATTTACATGCAGTCATTTAGCAGACGCTCTTATCCAGAGCGACTTACAGCAAGTACAGGGACATTCCCCCTGAGGAAAGTAGGGTGAAGCGCCTTGGCCGAGGACACAACGTCATGTAGCCACAGCCGAGAAGCGAACTCGCAACCTTTCGATCATGAGCCCAACGCCTTAACCGCTGAGCCACCTGACTCCCCACCTCCCTGACACCCGACTCCCCACCTGACTCACTACCTGACCTCCACGGGAGAGAAACAAATCCTCCAGCACACATGACCACATCCTCACACGCTCGTAAAGCCTTCTGCCAAGGAGCCAAATGATTTTTTGGGGGTCTTTTGCTGCGAGGTAAAATCTTTTGCTCCCTCCAGCTTCAAGGGGGGTTCTTGTGGTAGTGCGTAATGTCAAAGCTTTCGACATGTATGTTTTATATGAGTATACAGATGCGTATTGTTTAAATTGTTAGGTTATAATTCATGCTGTCATGCAGCATTTTTCTCCCTCAACGAAATCTGCTGATTGCACAAGACACTTATGAATCTCAGACAGAATGGTGAGAGTTGAACAGTGGGGGTTGAACAGAAAAGCAGGGAGAGAGAACTTGGCACCGTGGAACCTTACTATTCCAAAACTGTTTCCAGGGGGGGGGAGGAAACCCAGTTGCGTTCCTTTAAATGACCTGAATATGAGAACGGCCTGTACAGCATCATGGCGTCAGCATTGGCGACGCCCGATTCTGATTGGCAACGGGATGAGGTCAGGGGAGTGAGTGACAGAGCTTAGCAAGGCCCTTAAACACCTTGCAGACGCGCAGCCATTAGCTGCATATTAAAAAGCCAATGAATAACACCTCCAGCTGTACGTGTCTCGACTCGCGGCAAATAACGTGCCATGCGATTTGAGAGGATTTGTTCTAGAAATCACCTGTCAGAAACAATGACTCTGGTACAAACCAGAGCCCGCTATTCTCTCCTGCACTTCGCAACCTCGTATGCACTCGCGGCCAATCTATTAGTTTACATTTCTTCGTTTACTGATCAAGAGCAATAGAGTAACAGCTTTACCTGTCAGCCTTGATTTATCGATTCCTTTCATTCGCGTAATTGGCGCTCGGTACGGTCGCTAATTTGCCCTCTATAATCAATTTCACGTTGACCAATTAGGTGGAAAATTGAGAACTAGCATAATCTCGGTCATGCAGTTAAGATGTTGACTAGGACTGTCATTTCAGATCAAACCACAAGTCTACCGATGGTTTACATCACGTCACTTTGTCGCACAGGTCAAGATAACAACACTAAACATAATCAACGAGGTCCTCTCAGTCCCGCTCTCCGCAGTGCCTCCAGGACATGCTCGCGAAGGGGCGGCCATTTTTTCCTTTCTTTCTCCAGCGGCGTCTGTCCGCGTACTTGTCACGCACCGCACTCACTATTAGCGTGTACAAATAAATGGAGGCTAATTTGCCGAAGGGAGGGAAGGCGGCAGCACATGGCTGGTGACCTTTTGAAAAACCCTCCCGAGTCTTCAACGACCCTCCCTCCCCCACTTGCCAGCCGGGCTGGTTCTGTTTGTTGTTCTTAGCATTTTAACCGTTTACAGAACCGGGGGGGGGAGGGGTGGCGGGGGGAGTGGGGGGGTTTGGTTTGCGTACGGTGTTTCCCAGTTTTCACAGACGGGCTGGAGCAGCGTCAGCCACACCGTGATCCCTGGGTGTGCTCAGACACAGGACGGCAGGCGGTGCCAAGCCCTGCGCTCGTGCCAAACCTATTTCCTCTTAAGTTTCGGTAATTAGCTCTTAAGGCTGACGTGGAGTTCGGTTTTTCGATGCTTTGCTCCTGTATTCCGTGCTGAAGCTGAAGTCGATCAACGGCCCTTGTAAGAATAGTTTGTGACAATCACTTTGTTTTCGCAGCAGCTTTTTATGATGTGTTGCTCCCCGGTTTGGGGGTTAAGGGGTTTGTTAAAGGAACTGTTGAGGGGTTTAAAAGGAACCCAGCTCAGGTAGAGAAGTTGATCTTTCCATTTTGGAGGTCATTTACGCTTGAATACATACTGACGAACGCTGAGGTGACAATGATGCAGGTGAGCTGAAAACACACCCTGACGTCCTTTTAATCCTTTTTCCAGACGGACTGTTTCCATTCGTTGTGCTTGCTTGCGATTCTATTCGTCGGTTGGAAGCCAGCGAAGTTTGATGTAAAAGACGTCAATCGCTTTTCTGTGGAAAAGAGGAAGATTTAGGAAAATCTACAAAGTACAGCCAGAGGGTTTGCGGTTTCTAGCACGATGTTTTGACTCGTGTTACGCTAGAGGTTTCGCCATGCCAAACCTTAGATTGCGAGTGAGCAAAGATTGAAAAGAAAAGAACATATTTGAAAAGAACATATCCTTGTTATTGGTTCTCATGATGTATGATTCACGATCTAAAAATCCGACTGTGTTCGGGGTCTATCACGTTGCTTTGCTCAATGACTGATGCTCTTTGTAAAAGCTCTCTCTTGTAAGTTGCTTTGGATAAAAGCGTCTGCTAAATGAATATATGTAAATGTAAATGTAAATGTTCGGATAAAAAACATATTAAACAACATCAGGGATTCAGTCTATTACTTCTCATGTCGATGGGTGGTTTTAAGAAAGTAATATAACAATATATTTAATGTGTATCTAAAATTGTGTCAATACATCATTCACAAGTGCACACGAGCAAGTCAAAACACAGGATGGAGTAAATATTAAAGAGGAAAAGTCAGGTGGCGGCTAAGCGGTTAAGGTGCCGGGCTCGTGATTGTGAGTTTGCTTCCCGGGTGTGGCAACATGACGTTGTGTCCTTGGGCAAGGCACTTCACCCTACTGCCACTCGGTGTCCTTGAGTGTCGAGAAAGGCGCCTTCCAAATAAAATGTATTCATTTATTATTACTTGCCTCCCTGTTTCTGCTATAAGTCATTCTGGATAAGAGTGTCTGCCAAATGACTAACTTTGAATGTAAGAGCCATCCATGACTAGGGAGTTGCATTGTGGGATAACTAAAACGAAGGAATCCTTTGAGGAGACGTCATTGAGCATTGTTTGTTTATAAACTAGCACAGGAAGCAGTCGTTCACTGACTGAATTATGACGTCTGGGGTCACAGGTATAGGCTCCTGAAATGGGCTGACCATTAAAAGGTCAAAAGAGGTCGAGGGCTGACCAGCTTGTTGCGTTTATCACTCCCAAACTTGAGCTGGTGGTGAAAAATACTTTCCACAGGACTGTTGGAAATGTTTCTGAGACAAATGCATAGCAGTTAGAGCTCTTGTTACGCACCCAGGCCTCGAAGCACTGATGACTTAAAGCTTAATACCACCAGTATAAACAATGACTTTGTTCAGCCGTGCAACCCCTTTTTGTAAGTCTTTTCTAATGACCCAGTTGTGCCAGACAGTCTCCACATCCGTCTGACCAAACGTGAAACAGTGCCGACGTGGCCCCCTTCAGAAAGCGATAATGCAGAACGGATGTGAGCCGAGGGGGGGGGGGGACATGTATATCAAACCACACCGCGTCCATCACGCCGCGCCACGACGGCCATTTCGTACCCCGCTGGAAGGCGTCCAGCCTGTCAGCACCGCCTCCAACCCCCGCTGCTCTTAACATGCGTGGGGCCCTCCTCTCCGCCCCCCACCCAAACCTCCATCTCCCTCCCTGCCTCCATCCATCCATCCATCCCCCCCCTCGAGGCCTTATGCTAAGCAATTTCATATGGTAGGGAGCCGGTTTGCCAAGAAACCTCTCAACAGATGGAGTCCGGCCCAGAGCGATGAGCCCGCCCCCAGGGGGGTGCGAAGGGGCCTGGCTCTGTCTGTCACTGCCACTTTGCAAGGGGGCCGACCACACCTTTCTCCCCAGCCTAACCCTCCTCTGGAGAGCCGGGAAACAAACGGGAGAGCCACACCTGCCTGGCTGACAGAGCCTCGTCCTCCAGGGCCCCTCTGGAGGACCCGTCCATCCCTGCTCAGGCTAACACTGCTGGGCAGGGAGACTCTTTGGCACTGCCCTTTACAGGACATCACAGCGGATGATTAATCTGCCCTGCTTCCCTCCCCTGACCCACAATCCGGTTTTGATTACCGTAATGAAATGCTCTTTTGGGGATTACAACACTAAGTAGCAATAAATCCAGGGCAGAACATGCTGTCAGGCAAGCTAAAAGGGGTCTTAATGGCAGGAATCACTCCTGACGTGAACCTTCTGAGGTATTCTTGGTCTCCCAGGGGGGACCGGTGGCTGAGACATACTCTGAATACTCCTCCCAAAAAAAGGGCTCCTGACCTTTCTTAAAGCATGGCTGTGATAGGTGATTTGAAAGAGCCAAACCAGACACAAGGTCCGTCAAAAGAGGCGACGGCTGCATTCGTTCCCCAGTTTAATCTTGCAATCTCGAATCAGATCAGAACTTCCATTCGTGGATATTGGCATGGCTCCGTCGAAAAAACATTGCACAAGCGGAACAATATGAACTAATAACTCAAGGCGCAGAGGAACATTTCGCAGGACGTGCGGGAAAAGCGAAGAACTGTGCGAATATACTTGAGGATATATATGAGGATAGATCCAGGTGAAATCTCCCTCCAGTGGTTATTTCTGATCCGAAACATGTCTGAGACACCCCATGTGTAACTGATCATTCTCCAACACCTCTGGTTGTCTATGCGTCATTAACCCTGGTTGACCCCTAGTCTGACCACTGCGACCGAGGACGGTAAATCACCCGTGGAACAGATAAGCCCAACCACCAACCGCAGATGGACGTTGACTGATTCTCTCTACAGACTTGACACAACATGGATATTCAGTGTCTGACACAAGGATGAACAAGCTCTATTTGATTGTAGGGTTGATGTCATGATGCAGAACCTCTGATCAATCTTGGTTGTTGAGGGGGGGAAGCTTTCCTTGCTCATTGGTCCTCCCATATGTGAAATGGGGCCAAGGAGAATGTGAAGGGCTTACAGGTTGAAAGTTGTAGGCGGGATGGTCATCTGAGCCAAGGGCTAGGCCCTATTATTAACTCTAACAACCAGATTACCAGCTGTGTGTGTGTGAGGGAAAGCACAAACAGGAAGTGCAGAACACATACCTCTACCAGGTGTACACAGTGTGTGTGTGTGTGTATTTGTGGGTGTGGGGGGGGGCCTCAGGAAGATGGAAAAGGAAATGGCAGAGAAGATCGAGAATGTCATGGCTTTCGAAAGGGGGAAGGAGTCCAGCACCAGGTCAGGTCACCTCCAAGAAATCCAGGAGCTGGAAGAGATTCTTCTGCCTGAGGTGGTGAGAGACATCATCCGGACGTGCGACTCATCAGAGGCATCAAATGTCAAAGGCATTACCGAAGACCAACTTTATCGAATGAATAATTTGCATCCCATCCTCCAAAAACATAGCATCTATTTCATGAGTAAAAGGTTTCATTTGAAACAATTTTGTATTGTATGTGGCATTCTTCTTCATCGCCAAGAGTGTTGTAATCCTCTTTTTACTTTACTTCCTTGGTGAGACAATTTTTGATAATCATTCAAAGACTCAGACTGAGACAAATAGCATCTGTATGCTAGGAAACTGCTAAGTCACAGAGACATGGCTACATGAGGGTCAGGAACATCTTGTTCAAGCTTGGTATCAGCAGCACCAACAAACAAACACCAGGGGAGGGATGGAGTCTGTTAGCTGGGGGCTTCAGGGACGTTTACATCTCTGCGGGGGAATACAAACAGCATTTTCCATGGTTTGATAGTTTTTCAAACCGAGTCCTATTTAGAAGATAGAGAGACCAAGCAGGAGAGACAAGAGACGCGAGGTGGGGTGTTTGTGTTGCTTGTCTCTCCGCTCGTTCTCAGTGTTTCTCAGTAGAGGGTAGGAGGGCTCCGAGACGTAATGGGGAGTGCTGAGGGGGTGTAAGGGTGAGGGGGTGGGGGTGTAAGGGAGGTGGGGCAGCGTCCTGTGTGTGGCCTCACCTGAATGCTGGGACCATTTTAGAAATCCCCTGACGGATGAGACAAGCAATACCTATCATAGAGAGTCCACCTAACCTTTAACAACATAGAAACTGATATAGCCTTACTACAGCGAGTGTTGTGTGGATGCTGTTGAACACCAGTCTGGTGTTGAGGTATGTTGGGTGTTGACAGTCACACGTTCACATCCGGACCTCAAAGAAGACTGGATATTACTGGTTTGATAATAATAATAATAATAATAATAAATTGTATTTGGAAGGCGCCTTTCTCGACACTCAAGGACACCGTACACATTACAGTACATGATAGAACTTCTTCGCATACCTTCTACTGTAGAAGACATTTAAAGGCGTGACACCCAAGCTTGCGGCGCTGGGGCCCTCTTGTAATGTCACTCCAGCCTTCCTGTCCGTCTCTGCTACCAGATAAACACTCCATGATGAAATCCAACGTGTGCCTGGATACAGAGCTGGGCTGAGGCAGCCAACTATTTGATCTTTGGCAGGCTGGATATAGAGCAAGGCACTGCACTACAGAGACAAGGGTATCTGCTCCTTCAGCAGGCATGGCTGTCATGGGTCTACTGTGTGTGTGTGTGTGTGTGCGCGTGTGCAGCTGCACTGTGTACGTAGAAGCGAGGGAGCGAGGGGCGAGCGTGAGAAACAGCTTGAGCTTGTGTGTTTATACGGGGTGTCAGGTGGCTCAGCGGGTTAAGGCGTTGGCCTCATGATCGGAAGGTTGTGAGTTCGAATCCCGGCTGCGGTTACGTGACGTCGTGTCCTTGGGCAAGGCACTTCACCCTACTCGCCTCAGGGGGAATGTCCCTGTACTTACTGTAAGGATAAAAGCGTCTGCTACATTAATATTTATTTATATACACAACGTGCATGCGTTTTGGGTTCAGGGGCGCGTGCGGCATCGACAGCCGCACGCACCTCTACCGGTGAGGAGGGCACTCCGGTAGGCGGCCTCACCGAAAGGGCCGAGAGATTAGCCCCACAGTATCACCTTGACGCTCAAAGGTTAATACCAGCAGCAGAGTTAGAGCTCTATTAATTCTCTCCTATCTACCGAAAGGTGTTAGATTAGAAGCCGGCAGCGCTTTTTCCCCCCCCCCGACTTGGCACAGACCTCTTTCTCTGACATGCTCTATTTTTACGTACCGACAGCTGTGTACAGCAGAGGCAAAACCAAACTTTTTTCTTTTGAAGGGGCTGGACTCACCAGATGCCTAACCCCATGCAGTTCAAGCCCAGGTGACTCGATGGAAATGTTCCTCACATTTTCAAATATTGACGTAGTCCTTGTTTAATGCCTCATCAACCCAGACGTGCGAACATGCTCCGGGCTGTCATTACGGCGGATGGCGGCCCGAGGGGGATAGTCCTCCTTTCTTGTTGGTCCGAGCGGCGCAGAACTCGCAGGAACGCTGATGAGAAAGGGCGTTCCTCCCCCCCCTAATTTCCGAATACGCTTCGACGACCAATTTACAGCCGTTCGTGCGAGACCTTTGCGTAAACAGATCGCCTTCCGCGGATATCGCCGAGCAAACCCGGAGATACGGGATGTCTCCGTATTTGGATGGAATCTCGTCCGCAGCTGCGATGCATTACGCTCAATTTGTCGTACGTTGCTTCAAGGGGGGTGCCACGCTCCAGCCGGTCACACCCTGTTTGTGTTGGACAGGCCGAGCGCACAACTGTCTATCGTGACATCTCTAATGGAAGCCCTAATAAGATGAGCCATTAAGGGCTAGGCCGTGTTAGGTATGCGAAGGGGGTTCTGCCCAAAGCAGGTCCCGTTATTACCGCTAACAGTATAACCGCCGGTATTGCCTGGATGGCGAGCGCCCCCCCGTCATCGTGCGTCAAATCCGATTCGGGTGACACGCGGTCCCCACAGTGGGGAAAAAAATCGGAGCTCCATTTGGCGGTTCAGACTCCAACGCTGCTTTACCTCAGGGTTTGTTTTTTTCTTCTTCTCTTCTTGAGCGGCGGCGGCGGCGTCTCTCCCGGATATCCTGCGCGCGCTAGGAGAGATGGCATCTGTGGTTAAGTGGTATCTGAACCTCGGTCTTGAATGGAGTCATTGTGCTGCCTCTAACCTGGACAGACTGCAGAGTGTCACCTATGAGAACAAGCTGGTATCTGAAAACAGACTGAAATAGGTCCCGGCCTTGTCACAGGCTTGTCTAAGAAATGTAAGTGAAATGTAAGAAATATAAGACATCCTTCGACGTCTGATATGTTAGAGGTGACTAGGTAATGAGCAAATGTTATGCCGATCTTCACTGGAAGGTTTGGGAATTTGGACCAATCGAGTTGAAAGCAGGTTTCGAATGACCCCGCGATGAAGGCTGTTTGGGGTTTAACTAAACTAAACTAATCAGCGGAAGCCTGAATCCAAAAGAATCCTGACAGAATATAAACGTGAAAACATTTAGGCCCACCGTTCCGCTTTTCACCAAGTGGTGACTTGTCGATGTTCCAACCGCTGTCTCCCAATCAGGAAATATGTGTTAAGCAAATGGTGTGATTGTCAACAGCTGTGGGTCAGAGTGCGTTGAGTGGCTGTGAGCTCTGTGCTGTTTAATTATTAGTCTTCCAGAGAATTGTGTGACTGCGCCTGAGGGGGAACCCTATAAATTGTCCTTGTTGAATGGAAATAACGTAGCGCTGCTTTCGTCGAGGAGCAAACTGATTTAAGGCCGTCCATCAACAGATTCATCAGAAATCTCTCAACGGTCAGCAGGTTTGGTACTGGAAGCATTGTCGGACGTGCTCCCAGACTTTAAAAGTGAAAAGATGGTCATTCATGCACAAAATAATCTATTTTGATCTGGGTTTTTAAACACTATTTTATAAACATTGGACATTTCCACATATCAAGCATGAAATCCACCAGTTACGCCAACAGCAAACCTGCTGGTCGCAGAACCGGTGTGGCCCTCTACCCTGAACTCATCCCTTTAACAAGGCGGTCACATGTTTTGACGAGAGCTATCATAACATGTGACCTCTTATTTCCAGGTCCAGATGTTGACCAGATCGGTGATTGGTCTTTTGTTTACACAGGAAAAGGACAAACAAGTCACCTGAGATGGTTCGTTTGGCGTGTCAGACATTTTTCAGCCATGTAACAGGAAGGTCACATATTCTAACAACAGCTCATACGATATGTGACCTCTTTCGGCGAGACGCCCACCGCACCTCAAAATGTCGGACGACAATAGTTCGGTAAAACCTTCATCATGTAGTAACACGTGATCCTCTTAAACTGAGCTGTGCAATCCTTTTGTTTCTCCTCTTTCCCAGAGCGACAGTTATCATCCTTTGGTCAGATGGAGCGTTCCACTAGCAGGGCCCTATGGAGACCTATAGCAGATAGCTACCGGTCACAGCAGCCCATTATAGCCATGCTAGAGAAGGACTTAGCTCCCACTCAGCCAATTGACAGGAATGTTCAAGCGGGTAGCGGGGTTCACTGGTTCATCTCGCAGGGGCTCGCTCTCCACTTGAAGCTGGAGGAGCCTCCATTTGCGAAGCGACACAGGCAAAGAATGCCTCCCCAGCAGACTGATAAAGAATGTCCAACTATCTAACCTCGGTTTGTTCTGTCGTTAACCCCTGCTGAAGAGGAATTTCATGTATCTCTGCTCCTCCTCCTCCTCCTCTCGCTCTGTCCTCCTCTCTCCCACCATCCGGTCTTTTCCGTGTGTCACTCGCTTACTGTCTCCGACATACCTCTAATCAGAAGCTGCATCCATACATGTGCCCTGGGCTTCTAGACCCTTCTAAAGGTCTTGACACTCAAAACCTCTTCAGGCGCAGCTTCGAATTCATGCTGAACACCATCAACCAAAGCCATCAACAACCAGATTCAAAACGTGACATCATCATACGCTTAACTGAGTAAATGTAAATGTAAGTTACAGCATGAGTTGGACAAGTTTGGAAGGCTTTTTAAAAAGTGGTTCCCAATCACGGTCATCAGCTCTTGAAGCTACGCAGGCTGTTTGATGGCTTTTCCAAAATTCTCTGTAGTGAGGTACCATTCTCCCTAGAGCCCAAAAAATAAGAATAAAATGTGGGGGAGAATGATGTCATGATGTAATGATGTCACGCTTGGTCTGGCCAGACTCTTTATCTCTCCTACACTCTGTCTGCAGGAGAAGGTGGTGTGTGTGTGTGTGTGTGTGTTTGAGGTGGATACACGAATGAAGATAGAGGTAATTCAAACCTGCAGTCTTTTACGAGCCGTCATTTATCAGCGTAGAGACACGCGACCTAAAGAGGTCAGCTGGGTGTGTGTGTGTGGTCATGTGTGTGCGCGTAAGTGTGTGCGTGTTTGGCGGGGGGAACCAGACCGCAGAGAACAACTCATGAGGCAGACAGGGGGAACCCTGGGGTCGGAATCGTAGTCAACATGGGACACACTCAATCTTACAGGCACCTGGACACCCCTGCTTCCCCAACACACACACACTCACTCACACACACTCTCTCACACACACACACACACTCACACCCACACCAACACACACACACCAATACACACCAACAAACGCACCCACACACACCAACACACACACACACACACACACACACACACACCCCGCTTTGCTAATGTACAGCATCTGAGCAGGCTCGATCCTTGTACCTCTTAGCAAGCTGCTCTAAAGTGCATGAATGAAGGGTCGAGTACCTGACCGCGCTCCTCCGTGGGCCGGCGTGCTCGGTTGCGGAGATCAAAGGAGGGCGGACACCCCCCCCCCCCTCCTCGAGGAGGAGGCTGGACGTAAAGAGGTCCGATAGCCATGGGCCCCCCTCCCCAGTGGGAACGGGGGGAGGCGTGGAGGGAGATAGGGTTCACTATCTTCACTGGGGGGGGGGGATGCTGGGGGGGAAACTTGAAAAAGCTGATGCTAATTTCACGCCAGCGAGGTTAATCGACTTGTTAGAGGACGAAGAACGTGTCTGATGTATTTTTTCTCCTTTTTTGGAGAAAAAAAGGGTTTGTGGTTTGTGAATATTCGGCTTTTATCTACACACGACCAACGTTACGTCAACATATCCTCAGGGCTCTCTATCGTGTAAGGGCGCCGCCTCGATGACCCTGTGTGTTGCTGGGAAGGGGCTACGCCCGCTTCTTCAGCGGACTGGCCCACCTATAGTCATATGAAACACAGAATTACGCAATTTTGCCTTATCTTCTTCCCTCTCTCTCTCTCTCATACAGACCCCATCTCCTTCATCCCACCTCTCTTTTTTCCAGATTCACCTTTTCTCTCTTCCTGGGAGTTCAGTGAACGTTGTACAGACTGCAGATAATGGATCGTTGAGCTGGGAACAGCGGTCGAGATACAATGCTACATTGTGAGACAAGGCTATGAGATATTGATTTATTGATGTGGTGGTAAGGATTCCAAAAGGGTCCAAAGCTCAATGTGAGGGAACAATTAATATCAGTCAAGCTCTTCAATAACAGGGCTGATAGAATCCGAAACTTGTTTTAACAGATGAAGCGTTAAAGGGAAAGTTGTTGAGGGCATTCTCCTCGCAGTGGCTCAGGCTAAATGAACTTCTGTTCCAAGCTGATCCAATAGAAAGGACACACACATAAATGGATGCCAGTAAGGCAGAACCATACAAAAGCAAAAACCCTTACTACCAGCAACAGACTTGATGTGTTTATTCCATACAGGGGATATTTAAATGATGCTGTTTCGGGCCTTGTTGTTTGAAAATCCGTCGTTTTCTGCGATTGTTGCTGGATGTAGCTCACTACTGCCACCTAATGGACCAATTCTGAAAACTATCGCTGAACAATTGTTTAATAAGTTAAACGGTACACCAAGTCACACATTTACTGCACATTACGAGGGTCCGTTAGCAAACAGCTTCTGTTACAACAATAAGGTCGTGCCACTCTAAAGCCAGGAAGTCAACGCTGCATCTGTAAATGTCCTCTCTACACCTCTTTTTTTTTTACGAGGGAGGCTAAAATCAAAAACCGACTATGAAAGCTGTAAAACGGTCCAAGAGGTCTGTGATTGCGAGCGAAGCCGTGTTTATGACGTGACCCTGGGATCATCAGGGGCCCCCCGAAGAGCTGTGACAGGGTTCAGGGGGAGAGGGGCCAGACCAGTGCAGAGGAGCCCAGAACCAACAGGCAGTCTGAGTAAGGAACGGTCTCCCATCACCCCTGGGCTGGTAGTCTGCCGCAAACAGGAGGGGAGTGGTCTGTTGCGTTGTTTGCGCAGGAGGGGGGGGGGGGGGGGGGGGGGGGGGGACGTGAGTCCACTGTAGTCCGATGCGAGCTGGCCAGCGATTCCCAAAGATGTCAGTTTTTTTACTCGTCTTTCGAAACTTGTGGGTTACATTTTTGACGCTCAAGTGACCGACATTTAACCGAGAGCATCTGTTAATTTAATCGTATTTCTTCGGCGGCTCGATACCAATGGGTCCGCGGCCCCGGGGGTTGGGGACCGCTGATATAGAGGACCAAAAAAATTAACAATTGCGGGACTATGCCCGGTATGCCAAATGGCCAGTCCACCCCTGATTCCCGCTCTGCCCTGCTTCTTCCTGGCCCCCCCACCTCTCCTTCTGCCCAACCGAACTGCAGTTCTCACTGGAACCCCTAGATGTCACCGCAGTATAGAGACGCATCTTCCAAACCGCCAGTTAAACACCCAAGTGTTAGTTCCAACATCCACACACACACACACACACACACAGCACCAAGCCACTTACCAAGGCCTAACAAATCACATTTCAAAAGGTTCCATTGTGCACTGGGTTCTAAAATGGCTACCGTTTGCACGTCATGTTATGGAGAACCGGAGTTACCGTAGGTAAGGATGTTTGACGAGGATAGCGTTGGCCGGTGTACATCTTTAGTGTTCGATGCTTTCAAAGGCAAGTGAGCGTGAAGTGGAAATCTAGAATGGCGTGGCGACATGCGACGAGGGGCAGGGCGCTACGTTCTGCTGCGGCGAGGAGCAATACATTCAATATTCTGTATTAAGTGCAATATATGTTATGTGTCTGTTGTTCAATATTCCCCGTGGTGGTCTTGTTGTCTTGTTCTTCATACGTACATTACATGCAAAACTGTAATTCTGTCATTCTCCTCAAGTGCAATAACTGTCTATATGTCAATATGTCTACTTAACTTACTTATTTTGTATTTTTTTATATTGTACTATATCATGCCCCCCTTATTGTTATTGTTATATTACCCTGCAACTCTGTGTGCTGTACTTTACCCTGCTGCAGTTGTGAACTGCAGTTTCCACCAGTGGATGACAAATAAAGGTTTATCTAATCTAATCTAAGGAGAGGATCCATCCGCGATCGCCCCCTGGCGCTAGCTAACGATAACCTGCTGAGCGTCTTTACAACAGGTGAACATGGCTTCCACTGCAAATGCTGATCTTTCTCTCTCACTTGAATCAGCAGCTGCTGTCTTGAATGACGAGTAGGGCCTACTAAGCAGGGTGGCAGGGTAAAGTGACCCACCAGGGCTTTAGGGGGACCCCACTGAAGACACTGGCTCACCTCCCTGGTTGACTGACAGATTTAATACGATGATGAAAGACTGCGGATGATGAGATTTCAGAAGAAAGCTGACATTCGCCATCATACCTGTACAACTGTCAGGCTCAATTGACCATTTGTGAATCCATTCCGAAATTCCCCTCCACATTCTCTCTTGTTTATCAGCCCAGTCTGAAAGGGGAAAGAGGGCGGGGGTCGTCCGGGGAGACGCATAAACCTCCGTCCGCCGCATTTCCCAAATTCATCTCCGTTCCCTGAAGTCTTTATTAGCCCGGGCCGGCCGAAAAAACCCCTGTGAAGATTTTGCCAGCGGTTAACCCGTCCTGCGGAGCGCTCCGCAAATATTTGCGCACGGCTGCGGCCAAGTTGACTTTAACGCAGAGTCCGGTGTTCCCAGCGCTCTGATAGGCTCGCAGGTTCAAACCGGGGCTTTGGCCGACACTGTGAGCCTCTTGTTCCTCCGTCCTTCACCAGGCACTGATTCAACACAGGGTCTCAGAACAGACCGACCAAGTCTGCGGACAAACAACCACTTACAATTATTCATTTAGCAGACGCTTTTACCCGAAGCGATTTACAGCAAGTACATGGACATTCTCCCTGAGGAAAGTAGGGTGAAGTGCCTTGACCAAGGACACAACGTCATGTTGACACAGCTAGGAATCGAACTCATAACCTTCCGATCAAGAGCCCAACGCCTTAACCGTTGAGCCACCTGACTCCCTTACAGACACCTTCCTCCCACGGTCTGCCGACCTCGAGCCGACCAGCCTGGATCAGAGGATTCTAGATGGTTTCCAGGTGGAAGGGAGATAAATGGAGAGAGAGAGATGTCCCTACCGAGAGGTTAGGATCCGTCTTTCCCGTTTTAAAATTTTTATTAATTGAAACGCTCTATTTTCACCTCAGGCGTCAAAAACATTCAAATCTCCTCATTGTGATTTTTCTTATTTTCTCTCCTCTCTCCTCCGTGTCTCACCCAGTCTTTGTGTTTGTGTTGTGACAACACTTCAAGCCAAAAACTATAGTAAACAAAGATTCAAAGAATCAGTATGGGGGCATTATTAAGATAAAAGGACAAATAGGCCCCATTGGCAAGCTTCCGTCTCCTTCTGGAACATTCCAGTTTTGTGAATACCGGTTGTCAAAAGAAACCTGTCAGTACGTGATCTACTTGACAGGTTGCGTAAGTGGCTCTGAAAAGCCTCGCTAACGAAGTAAAGTGATGTGCGGTAACATAAACACTCCCGACAGCTCTCAGGGAAGAAAGAGAGCAATATATCGCAGCCGTATTTCAAGGACAATAAGGCGACAACTGCTGTAACCTAGACCTGAGAACCAGATCTGAATATCCCGATCAAAACCATGTGCTTTCATTCGAGAAAGAAAATCCCTCCTCTTGCCGTGTGGGGCTAAATGGGAGCTGACAATGTCAATTCAGACGAGCCCCAGGAATGAAAGATGGAGACCGCAATGGAGAGAGAGCGCTTCGATTCGTTGTTCGCTCTCTCTTCATTTCCGTGAAACTGTATGCATGTTGTCAGTCAGTCAGTTACTCATCGGTACCCCTCTTTCTCTTTTTCTACTCTACTTTACTCCTATGTTATTTCCTTTTCCCCCAAGGAGGACATTTATCTGTTTCAGTTATCGGTGAGGCACCTGAAGTACCTCAGGTACTTTTCCTTTCCTCCATCTCTCCTCCTCTCCTCGGCGGGCAATACCTCTCCGAAGACCCCGTCATCAAACCCCTCGTCTTCTTCCTGAAGCAGGCTGACTCGACACGTTTGATTCGTCCAAACGAAAGCTTTCGCATCAAGACAGGATGTAAAAAAGAAAAGAAAAGGGAAGTCTTACGGAATCTTCCAGACTGAGGTGACTCACACTGAACGGGCCTCGCACAACTTCAGCCCGAGTGGTCTCACCGCGAGACCAAATCGCCAGACGGCTGCCCTCCACGGCAACCCCGTTTTCATAACAACGATCCACCAATCAAACCACTTTTCTGTCCACCTTGGTATGAAAAGCACAATTAGAGGCGTACCATTAGCATATCTAATTATATCGTGCATATGCATGCAGAGCCTGATTATTGACAGGATAGTTAATGGTGAGGAGGCAATTAAGGAGATGACTGTTAATTACACACACACACTTCAATTGGTGCAGTTCTCTAATTAATATCCAGGGAGAATAAATTGCTATGGTCTAATGGACCTGCACTCACTGAACCCTTGCAGATATCACTGTAAAATATTGAAAACGCACTTTTTAAAGCCACATAAAGTTGATACCTTCTGCTTTTCATTGGCTAATTGGAGTCTTCGTTTTCTTGTTTACCAGTTAATTTCTGCTTCTTAGGATTCCAAATGATTTTCAGTGTTGGATTTTAGGTGGTCGAGTACCACTGTGTACCCAATCTTCAATGGTGAGTGATGATTATAAATCATTTCCCAGATAAAAAAAGTACACTAGTGGATACCAATGAGTAGGGGGGACAAGATAGAGATCATACCTAGGGTCATGGAGGTCAGCTCAAGCGTGATCAGCTCATGCTTACCCACGATGCCCTGCGAAAGTGAAGTTCCAGGAGGCTTGACATGTCCCATGAGCCTCGGCAGGCGAGCAGGATCTCTCAACCGCAGGATGCAACGTTGAGGCGGGCCCATGTGCGGAAGTGGTGGCCCTTCTTTGCGGCGACCATGTGAGACGGTGAGGCTGTTTGAAAAAGTTGTTTCACCCCCGCCCCCCCTCTTCATCGCCCACGCAGCATGCCCGGCTCCCCCCACCCCCCCATTCACTCTCTCGCCCTGCTGGCCCGCTCTCTTTCGACACGGCGCGAAGGGCGCAGGCACCCTTCCAAGAGAAATGACAGGAGACTGTCACGCCGGTACAGCCTCCCCCCCTTCCCCTCCCTCTCCCTACTCCCCCACCCCTCCACACACACACAACAACTGAGAGACTCAATCAAGGCGAAGGTGGGGGGGGGGGGGGCTTGCGGTAAAAGGAGGCTGCAATTATCATTAAGGAGTACGGCAGGCGGAGAGCACCCTCATCAATCGTCGCCGCGGTGATTCGGCGTCGTTAGGTGTGCGTTTGACGGTGGCGGCCAATCGGTAAACGTCATTGACGGCGGGGAGGTGAACCGCCACAGAGGTGGAGAGAGAGAGAGAGAGGATGGAGGGAGGGGTGGGGAGACGGAAAACAAAGAAAGATGGAGGGGCGTTCAGGCGGGGAAGAAGAAGAAGCGATGGAGATGTGCGGGGTGGGAGGGCAGGTGAGAAAAGAGAGGCTCGGAGGAGGAGAGAAAGGGAGAGAGAGATTTGGTCGCCGTAAGGAAGCCACAGCACAAACATGGGCACCTATGGCACCAGAGCTCTTTCCAGTGCCAGGCTGCTCCATTCAGACCAGCTGTGTTGTTGTTATCATTCCAATCCTGTCAAATCACAAGCGGTTTCCCAGAAAAACTGCTGAACTTGCACTCCAGATGCACCTGTAGGGTCTAATTAAAACAAGCTCGTATTTACTTTACCTGTGGAAGACATTTTAAGGGGGTGGGGGTTTCACCATTGTTACTATCTGCCCCTACGGTTCAAAATAATGAATGGCTTCAGAATGCAGCCTCTTACATATGATCAAATACATGGTTTCGTTGATTCGCTTCATGTACGATGAGAATTTTACACTCTGAAACCATCCCCCATCTCATGAACCAAGAAGCAATTTCGACGTCTCAAAATGCCAGTTGACTGCTCTATATCGGTTTCCAACCGAAAGTCACATTCGAGTAAACAAATCTATCTGATCGGGAAAGCAACTTTGATGAGACAGTCAATATTAGTATATTTTCACTTGAAGGGCCTTTGGGGGGATTACCAAAGCAGCAACCCTGGGCTGTAAGCCAGCAGTTCTATAAATTTTAAATGCTTTGAGCGCGTCAGTCTCCCCTGCAATTCTTCTCCCCTCTGCATCGATTTACTGGAATTTATATTACTGCCACCGCGTTAGCTAGGCGCGATCAATGAAAATCACATTGCCGGCCAAGTTACAGCACCGTCTACTGAGAGGAATCAGTCAAGCGTATAGTCCCTTCAGGGAAGGGAGAGAAGAACAGTTTAATGTCGACTACACCTGCCAAAGTTTTCTCCTACATTAATGGTGTTGGCCTACGGAGTACATGCTAACATGATAAAACTCATAAACGATGAGTTAAGTTGTGTAAATGATGTGAAACAAAACTATTCTAATTGAGTAAACAGTTTAGTTTATTTAAAGTTTGACAGAACGTTCCAGAACGTTGACGTTGTGTAATTGCCTGACGAGCGAACTGCAGCTGGTGAAGCGTTTTCTTGTTTATTTATTATTTATTTTTGCAGAACCTGCAGATGAATGTTGTCGTTCTTGGATTATTTTTTTTTTCTTCAACCGGCAGACGTGCTGTACCGTAACTTAGCGGGGATTCATCACACCCCACGCAGACACATACCCAAACCCACGTGATATCAAAACAAGTCCTCATCGAACGTTCACTCAGTCGATCCATCCATAGACACTTTATATCAAAGACGCATCACTCAGCGAGCAACAAGAATCGCCTCTGATACCTCACATCCTGCCCGCCACCTTTTCACACTTATGCCCTCCGGAAGGCGCTACAGGTCGATGATTACAAAATCTGTCAGATTTAAAAATAGCTTCTTTCCAACAGCTTTCAGGACTTTAAACGAATCACTGGTTTGATTTAACCTGTATAAATGTGTGCTCCTGTTGTTGTTGTTTTTTTCTGTTGCTGTTTAATGGAACCTGCCACATGAGAGATGTGAGTTTAACTGCTGTATCGAAAGCAAATTCCACCAACTATGTTGTGTGGCCTTTAATAAATGATTGATTGATTGATTGATTGATCTATGCACAATAAACTAGTATTGAAGAAGTCGATGAATAGAGGAAAATGAAACACAGGATTAAGCCGTTTCTGTACAATGGAAACGTGAACACAATGACAACACATTTGGTGTTCGTGACCTTGAGTTTGGACGGAGAAAAGAAAAACGAATTAAGACTTGAAAATGAAAAAATGAATACTCAAGACTTAACGAGTTTCTTTCTCTGACATCTCGATGTTGTTTTCGGTAAGCTGTTTTTGTAAGTATCCTAACTTCATGTAACATTTCAAAACCTTGAACAAAAGACAACAGAACTACAAGTATTGTTTGTTCCATCTTGACCGCATAATGACAACCAACTGTACCGTATACTTTGCACTGATTGGGCCGAATGAGCCCTATAATCATAGCTGATTGGCAGACAGCCACCCCACCTGTTAATTAAAATTTTCTCATTTAGATTTTGATTAATAAATTCACTTCGGTCAGAGTCAAAAGAACCCACACAACAACAATGAGCCGGTAATACAAATATAGGCTACCCCTTAATTTCCCCAAATACCACAAGGATGGTACAAATGTCAAGAGTATTGTTTCATCAGCACTATATAATCAAACGGCTCCTACCGATACGCCGTACGGCCACTTGATCATCAGATGGACAGACGCAGAGGAAAGTAGACAGCCTGATGTCACAACCCAAACCCGGATGGTTGGAAGTCCTCTCACCATAACCCTTTCAGAGGCACAACCACCCAGGCATGGAGTTACTCTGGCAACCCACACCAAGAACCACACGTGACATCACACCGCCCCTTACAGAGGGAAACAGCAGGATGGCATCTTGGCAAAAGATACCGCGTCTGGATCGCCAACTACGTTATTTATTTGCTCTTCTCTCTCACGCTCTGTCTGTCTGTTTGTTTGTCTCTCTGTCTTTGTCTCTCTCTCTCACGCTCTGTCTATCTGTCTGTCTCTGTCTGTCTCTCTCTGTCTCTGTCTGTCTCTCTCTCTCTCTCTCTCGCTCTCTTCATCTCTGTCTCTGGGTCTCTCTCTCTCTCTTTCTCTTCATCTCTGTCTCTGGGTCTCTCTCTCTCTCTCTCTCTCTTTCTCTCCCTCTCTTTATTAAGATGAGAAAATCATTTATTTGTCCCCCGGAGGGGAAATTGCAGTCTACAACAGCAGCAGGGTACAGTGCAGCACTCAGAGCGACAGGTTAAAATATAAAATAACAAAATAAAATCTAACATAAAAGAAGATACGATAGAATACGATATAAAAAAAATCAAGCATGAGGTATGGATCTAGGATGGATAGTGCGTATCAGTGTTGGGCAAGCTACTTGGAAAATGTAGTGAGCTAAGCTACCAGTTACTCTGCATGAAATTAAACTTCACTACACCGAAGCTACCCCCCAGAGAAATGTAGCAAGCTAAGCTACAGCAACATGGCAAAAGTAGTTTAACTACGTTGAAGCTATTTGTTTATTATTATATATAACTTCATTCCAAGGCAAAGCTATCCCAGTGATCAATAAAACTGTCAATCAGACAAATAAGCAGGCAAAAATGTTACATTCAATTGTTTTATTAAACAATTATTAACCTGTGCTCTCACTGCTCCAAAACCAGAAGACAAAACGTGCTCCACTTAGTAACAAAAAGCAGAAAGACCTGCTCTATTATGTTTATTTTGAACTATGCTATTAAAGACAATGTGCAACTAACTCAACGTCCTCCTCACCCTCTGCCATCTTTCCACCAAGTAACGTAACTCACTCAAGCAAGCTAGCTTGTCTATTCCCCTGCATCAGAGACGTAGCCAGCCCAAGGATTGGTCCGTGATGTCACCGTCATACGGAAGTGCTTCTGTCGGCTCCACCTACATGGCCTTGTATGGCAGTAGCGTCACTGACTCCTCCTTTTATTTCAGACCGCAGCAGAAAGCTCCGCTGCGCTGAGTTTCAGAGATGTTTGTAAAAATGTAGCTTATGTGGACGCTACAGCACTACTTGGTTAATAAAAGAGCTAAGCTACTTAAAAGCTATTTGATTCAGAAAACAGTGACGCTACCACCACGCTACTGAGAAATGTAGTTAAACTAGTAACGCCGCTACTTGTAGCGACGTTACTGCCCAACACTGGTGCGTATTCTGGGAGGATACCAAGGTAGCAAACAAGATGTCATTGTTTCTTTCCTATTCAGTCCTTCTATGCCAGTATCAGACCTTTGTAATGTCACAAACTGTAAGATGGGATACAACTTGGCTGTCGTCTTTGTCTAACTGCAGCCTAATTTCCGTGTATTTTACCACAGGCGCTCTCTCAAGAATAAATTGAAAGATTAGAAATCCAGTTTGTCAGCTCATAGGAAGAGCGTTGTCTGGTTTGGGTTATATTCCATTAGACCATAAACACTGTATTTATTTTTTGCTTGCTTTCTCTATGATTCATAATATTTCTGGAAATATTACCCGATTTTCCCTCCGGCAGTTTCAGGCTGACCGTGTGTGTTAGGCTGTGGGACTGTATATCATCATGTGCAGTGGAAGGAAGAAAAAAGGAGAAGACACGAACCATTTCCTGTCGGGGGAAGCTTATCTCTCGTTGATGTTTCCTGTTCACATCCTCATCAAGGGGAACCAGAGGAAGTCATATAAAGTGGACTTCCTGTGCGAGACTCGTCCTGGTCCCCTGATCGCAGGCCGGTGAGGAGTCAGGGAGAGTGTGTGTGTGTGTGTGTGATGGAACATGTCAGTGTTGGCCCAAGCTCCTGGCCAGGGGAGAGCAGCAGTCTTTCAGCCCATCTGCAGTGCTGGGAGACTGGGTCCCTCCTGTGGCCCTGCACCTGAAACAACACCTCTGGTTCCTGCACCAACAGCAACACCTGACATTTATAGCAGGGGTGCAAAGTCAGCCACATGGTTTACATGGCCTGACCCATGTATTTTAAGATTTTAGAGTCTTACAAAAGGGTTTTTATTTTCCAAACAGGCCATCTGAGTGTCCATAGATCCAGGAAATCTCCACTGTAATAAGCCTGGCACCCATACACTCACTCACTTACAGATATGAACACACTTTGTGTACAGAAACACAGGCACACTTACAGTACAAACCGTTTGTTAAGTCTTGCTGCCATGGTCACCACAGGGAAAACCACGATAGACATAGATCATGTAGAACCGTTGAGTAATGTATCGTGGGTTAGGACTCTCCCGCGCACCACATGCACACACAACCACGCACGCACACACGCCACCACGCACGCCACCACGCACGCTCCACCTCGCTCGCGCGGCACAGGGGCGGGACAAGGCCACCGCAAATCCATCCGCACCCCCGGAAATGTCCGCGTTCGTCAGAGGCCATCGCGAGGGAATCTCACGGCATTGAGGGGCCAAGCAGGCGGTAACGATTCCCTCCTCTGTTGATGGGACCCTCCCCCCCCCCTCAAGCGGCACAGATCTTGCGATCGAATGCAAGTTGAGTCACGACGACAAGACGGACGAGGCCCGGCCGGATGAACGACACGTCACCTCGGATGAACGTTAACTCTGCAAAGAAGACCAAAAATAATTAGAGAAAATAATTAGAAAAATAAAAAGGGAAACGTCCTTATTATTTATGTCGTCCGGCGTTTTCTTTTTTTACACTTCAGCTGCGAAGAACGGTTTTATAATTTTTTCCAACAACCCCTCGAAAACCGACACTCGGGCGGAGCCTAAGCTTTGTGTGTTTTTTCAGTTTGTGCGTGTGCGTGTGTCCTATAAATACAAAATGTTCCAGGCCCTCATTGAAGGCTGGATGGCTGAAAACACGCGTAGCTGTGCAACTTCGAAGAAATAAAAATACTCAGCTCAAATGAAACACAATGAAATATTTGCTTGCCCAGAAAGGGCATTATCGCCCAGTAATGGAGCCAGTTTCTTGCCTTCCCACCGCTAGCAGAGCTGTGGTGGTGGCGAGCAGGATGATTGCACATCTGGTAATAGTTAGAAACGCGTTCTTGGCACCGTTAAGGGACTCGGCAGGCCGGGAGAGCTGAATGTTCCAGGGCTTGCCCCACCCGGCCCTGCTGTCTCCCCCATGTCTCCTGGCTCGAAACAAATGGACCCATTTGGCTGGAGTGGACTCTGACCCCTTGAAGATCATGGAAGGGGAGGAGCCGGGAGGTGCGGTGGAGAGAAGGAAGGGGGGGTGGGGTGATCTTCACCCCCCCACACCTCCCCCACGTCAAGAGTTTATTTGATTTTCTTTTTCGATAGTTCTCATCAGGAACTCGGCTGGGGAAGTGAGTGGGAGGGAGACAGGGGGAGTAAAGCGTGGAGGAGAGGAGGCGGAGGAGGCGAGGGACAGATCGTACTGCGGGTGGGGGGGGGGGGGGGATAGGTTCAGATGACTGCCCACGGTCGCTACCATGCCGTCTACTGATGGCTGGTCTGCTGACGCAGCAGCCCCTGGTCCCATGACAACCCCCCCACCACCACCACCACCACCACCACCACCTCCAGGCAGCTGAGCCACGAGGGAGGTGACGCAGTCGGTCTCCCCCTCCCCCGGGGTGGAACAAGCCTGCACGGAGGAATGAAAGGTGTTTGAACAGCTGTCTACGTTTTTCGGCAGGACCAAACTCCCTCCTCTCTCTCTCTCTCCTCTCTCTCTCTCTCTCTCTCTCCCTCTCTCTCTCCCTCTCTCTCTCTCTCCCTCTCTCTCTCCATCTCTCTCTCCCTCTCTCTCTCTCTCCCTCCCTCTCTCCCTCTCCCTCTCTCTCTCCCTCTCTCTCTCCCTCTCTCTCTCCCTCTCTCTCTCTCCCTCTCTTTCTCCCTCTCCCTCCCTCCCAACCTCCTCCTCTCTCCCGCTCTTCCCCTCGCTTTCTTCCCCTTTGTTCCTTCATTTTGGGACGGTCCGTTCCAGGACATTCCATTTCATTCTCTGCGGCCCCCACCTTGGTGGTGGAACGCATCAGCCAATACGAACCAGTACGTGTTTGTTTTAGTGTGCGTGGAGCCCCCTGACTTGGCCCCCCTGGCGAACGCAGACCTGCTTTGATAGTTCCAGGAACAGTAGGTAGTCCTGGGCAACGCCTTACCTCTCCCCGGGCCAGGCGCACCAGTCGCAAGCCCGCCAGGTGCCTCAGAATCACTGCCTGGCACCCACACCAGACCACACAGAACGCAAACAACAAGAAGCACCCTGGTAAACAACCAAGAAAACACTCTGTAAAGGGCCCAGAGGCCTTACCTCACTCACTCACACACACTCACACACACACGGACCACAGCAGGGTAGAACGATGATGATTCCTCCCGAGCCAGCTGATCCAAAACTCCCCCACACGGCCCAGAACAACTGCCATCTCCAGAAAAACCTAAACACATATGATCCCAAATAATCACCTACCCCGCGCGGGTCCCGACCATCTCCTTCTCCCATTGGCCGAGAGAGAATTCCAGGCCAGCCTCAGGGGATTTCGACGGCGCGCACGCGAGCCAACCGACGCACGCCAGCGTACTGCGGCGGAGCCGTGATGGTCCGATGGTGATTCCGCCGGGGGACAAAAAGCTCGTTACGAATGCATTAGAGGTAGATGAGAGCTGCGACTCGTCAACGAGCGCGGCCACCGCCCCCCCAGCATGGGGCACGGGGCCGTACATAGCGTATCCTCCCCCCTATATAGCCCCTCCCCTCAAACCACGGCTGAAAAACCGACCACCGACGCCAACTTCAGCCAGACGGCCTTTGTTGATTTGGTTTGTTTGGACAGGGTGGGCGGGGGGGGGGGGGGATGTGGGCATCGGGGGTGTATCGAAGAGGGGGTGGGGATGGAGGGGGGGGTTCCGAACTACGACGGCAGATCCGTTGTCACAGCCCAGAAGAGCGCCGTCGACGGGGGTGGGGAGTCCAGCCAAAACCTTCTGTTGCCGTGACAGCCTCGTCTATATAAAGGCTGCTGACGTGGTCTATCCGCTGACGGCTGAAGAGGGGGGGGGGGGGGGGGGGGGACGACTGCTGATGTCATCGCGTGAACCTCCTCCAACAGGTGGGGAACTGCTGTTGTTTTGTGTCATCGCTGGTCATTGTGGCTGCGGGTAGACGTGCCCAAGATCCACTCCTGTCGCCGCGGAGACGCCGCGGCAACCCGAGATCGGCAGAGCGAGCGGAGCGTTCTACGCACGCACACACGCGCACGATACTTAAACGCACAGACTTACACACATTTATAGACATGCACCGACGTACACATGCATGCACATAGGTCACATCGGTTTTCACTTACACACACGCGCGCACATACACACACACAAACGAGTTAGTTAGCTATGATTGGCGCCATCTTTTTCCGACCGCTGTATTTGCCGACCTCCTGATTAGATTACGGTGTAATCCCGGCGGAACACATCTGATATGAATTACCGCTCGTAGCAGGACGCTAGCTAGCTTTGACAGTGTAAATAAGCGGGGCCCATCCATCCTGGTGTCCGGAGCAGAGAGCCCTCCGGCCTGCTTGCCTGCTGTCTTTACCGGACCGGACCGAACGGACCGCTGGGTGTCGGAGGTAGCGGATGTTTACCCGGCGCTGGTGCAGTCAGCGAGCAGTCACTGCTCTCGTTGAAGCGGGAAAGGTTTGTCATGGTTTTGCGCTGTTGAAAGACCACCTTCTGGGAGTCCTGTGTGTGGCAGCTGGCTGCGTGTGTGTGTGTGTGTGTGTGAGAACACCTTGTGCGTGGCATTTGGCATCACTGCTGCAGTGGCCTCCTGGTCCCTTGGAGGGGCAGTGCGTCGGAATGTGTGTGTGTGTGTATGTCTGTGTGAGTGTCAGCGCACAGATGAAGCAGATGGTGGGGGGCATCCAGACGGCCCCCTCTACAGATGGGGAGGTTTGGTCAGAGTACCTGGCCTCTCTGGGGGTCCTCGTGCCACTCCGGTGACCGAGCGGTAAGGGAGTCAGGCTAGTAATCAGAAGGTTCCCGGTTCGAAGCCCGGCCGTTCAAACATGACTTTGTGTCCTTGGGCAAAAGCACTTCACCCTACTTGCCTCGGGGGGGGGATGTCCCTGTACTTGCTGTGAGTTGCTCTGGATAAGAGCGTCTGCTAAAGTGACGACAGGTTACGCGAATGAAGTTACGGACAAAACAGTGGTGCTGTGTGCTTGAAGGTCAGCATAGAAACAAACAGTACAGAACACCAGACAGTCCCCCTCAGAGAGGAATTCTGTGGGCTGCTTCAGATAAGAACGTCTGCTTAAAAAAAAAAAAAATACGACAGAGTGTTTAAAGATATGGAAGGACTCAAAGGACCGCACGTACGAGATTTCCCCTGGTCTACGACGCTCGTTGGAGGGGTCTTTTACACACGCACACACTTTATGTGTGGAAGGATAAAGACAAACACAGCTTCACCTGGCATTCCCTTGGTCCGCACAACAAATCGAGCATCAGATCTCATCTCAGACCGACGTCTGAAGGGCGGATTGAACTAAAGGTCCTGACATTTGCGCCTCTCCCTGTGTCGGGGGGGGGGGGGGGGGGGGTTGACAGGGATGTTCAAGTCAGCCAGAGCCCCAGGATGTGGAGCCAGCAGCAGGGGCAGTGGGGGCTCGGTGGATCATCCCTGTGAGGAGGTGGGGAGGAGAGACCCCCCCCCCGGTCCTGCTGTTTGGGGGTTGGAAACGGACAGGACCAAGCAGGGCACCTGGGAATAGGAGGGATGGAAGAGAAAAGAGGCGGAGGGCGAGATGATATGGGAGCTCATCCAGAGGAAGAGATAATAATCCCTCCTTCCAGATGAAAGAGGGAACGGTACAGAGCTCAAACCGTAAAGTGACATATTCATCAACCGGCGGTTCCAATTGGATAGTCAGGAAAAACAAAAACAAATTTAATTATCTCACCTTACCCCCCCCCCCTCCCCCCACCAAGGGAGACAAGCTTTCGAAGAGATTTACAACCACCAACCGCTAACAGGAAGTGACAAAGGAGAAGGCCAAAGGGTGTCTGTCTGTTCTGCGGCGGGGGGGCGGAGGGTGGGGGGGACGTAGAGGCTGGGCTAAGACATGGCTGTCATGCAGACTCTGATTTACCCATGCCCCCCCCCCCCCCCCCCCCGCCTCCCCCACCCCCACCCCCTTCCTGGGGTGGTACTCGACAGTAGACACAGCCTTCTGGTAGCGTTTAGGAACAGAGAGAACCCTTAATCTCTCCCTCACTCACTCCCCCTCTCTCCCCCGAAACTGACAGTTGAGATTTGGGTTGTTATGACTTGGCTTTGGATTTCCTCTGGGAGACGCGCGGAGGTCAAGGCTCTGCTGCCCTTGGTCTTGGTCTTGGTCTCTGTCTCTCTCTCTCTCTCTCTCTCTCTCTCTCTTCCAGCCTCTCTCTTTTGGTCTTCCAGTCTGTCTCTCTAACTATTGCTTAGTTATCGTTAGAAAAAAATGTGCGACAAGCAACTGGCTAGTCTAGTCATGATCTTTTCCCGCTTCGTCGAGCTGACGTCAGGTCTTACCCTCCACGCCTCCGCCATCTTTTTTCTCGTCACTTAATTTGTTTATATATAAATTATAATTCTTCTTTTTTTGCATCACTCACTTCAATTATAGTTATTACTGTAGCTATCTCAAAACAACTTGCCCTTACCCAAGCCTATAAATATATTCTTGGCCCATTGACGGAGGTAATGTCCGTGGAGCAGAGACCTGTGATTTAGAGGACCCTTCTCCCTAAATAGACGCCACACAATCAAGTCAACCTGACCACCTTGAGCCACCTCAACCTTGGCTCTAATGTCCGAGTCAGTCAGCTGGAACAGCCAATGACAGTGATTATCCTCTGCCCCAGGTTTCTGCACGGGTCCTGGTTTTCTGCATATGTGTCATTAATATGACGAGTGTTTTCCGTCTGCATCGTACAATAACCAGGCCCGTTCGGGCAGCCAAAACAAATGCGCTCTATCTAATTCGGGGGCAATCGGAGCCGCTGATGTCAGGTACCATCGTTTTCCTCTTGTTGAAGGGGGACATTCGCTCTGACGGTGCAAAAAGAGCGGCATGGAGGGAGGGTGGGGGCGGAGAAGAAGGAAAACCAGGGGAGGTGGGAGGCTGACGGGGAGGGCACCAAGGCCTTATCCAGGGAGGGTTTGGGCTGTGCTGGAAGCCAGACCTGGTATGAGAACATGAGTTCCAAACCAGAGGATCAGATGTGGTCCAGACCATCCAGACAGCAGAACAGCAAAGGAGACACAGAGGAATCCCAAAAAATCGTCTCTGGCCTGAATTGGCCACCGACGGACACATGATCAATGTCGCTGTTTGTAAATGTGACGTGAGTGCTTTTTAATGCCAATTATTGTGTATTATTTAATAATCTCCTTCGGGAACGAACCACAAAAGTTTTGCTTGCGTTTTTTTGCTTTCTCCGTTGAAGTTATAGAACCAAACAATGGATACACTGTTTTCAACTGTAGCTTTTTGGGTGCAACAAATATATAATACTGAACCAAAGATAGAATTGTTTTCTTCTACTTTGTAGGACAGACGTTCTTTTTTTCCTGTCGCCGTTTCCACAACATCAATCAGTTGCCGTCTGAATCCTTCAGTTCCATTGTGCTTCCGTCACAAGATGGCGGAGCGACGTTTGAAGCCAACATCAAACCATTAATGTTATTGTTCGCAAAGATCTCATCCTGTGTCGGGGGTAAAAACCAGCCTGCCAGTCATTACGCTGATAACCCCAGTGTTCCATGCTGTGGTTCCCTCATCGTACGATAATAAAAAAAACAGGGTTCAAAGAAGAAAATAGTCGTTTCAAGTTTGGAAAATCGGCTTTAATGCGTTTTTCTTGTGAAACGTCACATCGCCAAGCGCTTTTGTAAAAACACCGAAATACCCGAATGGCTTAAATTTAAGCGCCTGTGTTGGCCCTGTTCACAACATGACATAAAAGGGCTTCAATTAATGCGGCAAAGACGCAACCCCTAAACACTAACCGCCGCGCACTGTATGAATCTAAGCTGTGTGAGACCACTTAACAAGGATTAATTAAACACTCTCATCTCGTATGCCAACTCCAAGGGTGAGAGAGCGCTCGATACTTGCCTAGTCTCTGAAGGCCAACGCTGAATGGTTTCATAAAAGATTCTGTTTGGAAAAGGCTTGACTCAAATCCAAATAGGCCCAAGGCTACTTTAGAGAGAAGACAGAACGGAAACGGACGGCCTCATTGATTCTCGACAGCATCTTCCGATGAAGGATCATGGGAAAAACATCTACACCCTGCAACGCATCGTAAAGTATTTGGGGTCTTTTAAAATGCTATTTGTGGAGTGATGGGAGACGGTCTAATTACTTCTTAATTAGGCTTGCTCTGTGTTTCTATTCATGTGAGGAAGTTTCCAAATAAAACGCTTGCCATAAAGGACGTTTTCAGAAATAGTTCACTAGATGTCTGGCCCCGTGCGATTGTCACTTTGCTTGCTTTGTTGTATCGCTATAACTATGACTAATGTTTCCAATACAGTTGTAGCCCAAGATCAACATGTTTGTAACACGGATAACAATGATTAAACACTGTCTCTTTTTCTGTACATGCATGTTGAGAAATGATCATATTTTAAAGATTGTTTTTAGGTACACAATGTACTGTAGGGAACATTAGATGTAAATTCCCCTGCAACCCAGAAGAGGCCACTGTCTCTAAGAGACTTCTTAAAACCCTGGACAACCTCTAAGACTACCAGATACTTCTGGAGGGCCGATGAGATCAGAAATTCTCTCTCTCTATCTCCTCTCTCTCCTGCTCTCCCTCTCTCCCCTTCTCTCTTTTCTCTCGATCTTTCCTCTCTCTCTCTCTTTCCCTCTCTCTTTCTCTCTTTCCCTCTCTCTCTCCCTCTCTCATTAAACCAACCACAGCTTCTCACCTTACTATAATGGAGGCTCAGATACCTCAGAGAGCAAACACAGTAATGAGTACTGTACTGTCGCTGAGCAGCCCGTGAGCCCACACCTGCGAGACTCAAGATGGATGACATTCTCAACAGGAAGACCTGCGAGACGGCCCGCACCGCCTCCCCCCCTCACACGGAAAACTAATGTCCCGTAAGAAAGCAGGTGCGGGCGGAAGACAGAGAAGCGAAGAGACGGCCAAGCTTAATGGGTCAGAAAACGCGGCAAACGGAAAAATAAAGAAATGTATTCTTTTGTTTGCTTTGCCGGAGCCTTTGTTTTTGGTTTCCATGTCAAAATGACAAGGCTCCATGAGTCACAGCTTCCAGCGTCAGTCAAGCGACAAAGAAGCCTGTAAAAACGCAGCCGTTAGTCTGGGAAATAATCTCCCATCCAAAAGCAGTTTTTACGCCTGTTTGTTTGTTTCAGATTTGTTCAACTGGAGCGAGGCTGTGATGGGGGGGGGGGGGGTTGTTGAAGCAAGAGACACAAAGAGAACACTTCAATAAACGTTTCGACCAACCCATGCGCTGGAATAGCGCGGCGCTAGTGATTAAAGCAAATTCTGAGGCAGGCTTTTTGGAGATGCATTTCAAAGTACATTGTGTTCACTGCAGCTGGAGAGAGGCGAAAGCTTTATCTGATCCAACACTGTAGGAGGAACAAACACATTTTATTAGCCTCCATACTTTCCGGGACTTCAACCGTATCGTCTTTGTTAGCGGTGGAAATGCTGGACGATGTGAGGACACGAAGGGCAGAGAAAGATACGAGGCGAAGGCCTTTGTTTCCTCAAACACGAACGACGTTGTGCTGCAACGAATCCAGCAGAAATACGTCCGCTGATCTAGCAAATGGATGCACGGTGGCAGTGCGATTAGCGCTCTCGCCTCCAAAAAAGGAGATTGTGACTTCGAATCTCGGGCCCGACCGTGATCTCTCTGGGTAGAGTCTGCATGTCCTCCCTGTGTTACCGTGGGTTCTCTCCGGGCACTCCCTTCCTCCCACCGTCCAAAGACATGCATGTGGTAGGTTAACTGGACACTCTGGAAACTGCCCCTAGTGAATAACTGTGAGAGTGAATGGTGGTGTGTAACTGTCTGTGCGATAGCCCTTCGACTAGCTGGCCCCAGTCCAGGATGTACCCCGCCTAATGCCCGAAAGTAACTGGGATAGGCTCCGGTCACCCGTAACCCCTAACGGGAATATGCGGCACCGCTAATAAGCAGTAGAGAATGAATGATCTAGCAAATACTGCAATATTTAAGAGAGTTTCGACAGGTTGAGAACTGAGGAATATCTGAATAAAGAGCTGCTCTTGAGACAAGCTTCTGAGGTTCAGTAAGTTTGTCATGGTGGACAATTTCCTAGCTGAACTCCAGCCTGTGAGGGTAAAACCACAAGATCCTTGACCTAAAAGGACCTACCAGAGGCACAAGACCGGCCATCAGCGCGTTGCCATGGCCCGTCGGAAACAACAGCGGCAACAACATTCCAAAATAGCATGTTGCTAACAGCACCGCGCAGAACCCAAATACCAGAGCAAACGGCTATAGGCCCCAAACCAGAAAAGAAAACACCTTCAAGGTAAAAGAAACAAAGTCCTTGAATGTACTGTATGTTCAGTGGTCAGCCCCAAGGCAGAGAGGCTGAAATGTCATACTGTGGCTCACGAGAGAGAGAAGGTTCCGGGAGGCTCACGGGTTAAAAAGAACTCCTGAGAACCGTGCATATGCTTCTCATTACCTGTTAATTAGGCAGGAGGAAACCGTTTATTTAGGGTATTACTAAAGAATGACTTCAATAAGTGCGCAGAATGGGAGCCCAGAGCACGTGCATCGGGCTAAATGACACATGAACAGTAGATGGTGGAGAAGACTGCTTTACAACATACACACGCAGATCACACACAGATCACACACAGACACGGGCTTGCTTTGGAACCACCGGCTCACAAGTATAGCACACTATCCACAGCGCTTTCTAGAAAGTTCTCTCACAATCGATCTGATAGTAGATTTATTGGTTTGTCTTGGTTTGAACTTTCACCTGAAAAGACTTTGAGAGGAAGCTGTTGCTGAACTCTGTGTATGCAAGCAGGTTTCCGAATTGAACTTTTGTCAATATTTTCCAGAAACAGTTAAATAGATATCGGAGGGGCCTTTAGGCTTGATACTTTGTTTTTTTGTGGTGCTCATGGCTATGCCTAACATTTTCTGTGCGTCAAGCGAGGATTATTGCACTGTGTTCCCAAACAGTTCCTGCCTGAGATTGGCATGTTTAAAACACTGATAACAATGATACAACACAGTACTCTCCATTCCTGGAAGCGCAGATAAGGCTCTATGTGGGTTTTTGCTATATTTTACCGTACATCAACTCTCAACTTTATTTGTCCACAGAGGATAATCGGTTTTGCAGATACAAGATCATTATAGACGAAAGGCCTAATTACTTACTTACAATGTCAGACAGCAGTTGGGGAGAGGGGCAACGGTGATACCAAGCTGCTCCTCCAATCATGGAGTTAAATATAAACAAAGACTTGGAAAATGCTTACGAGAAGAGCGGAATGAATTTATTCTGCGAGTTCCCAGGACATACACAACATGAATATAAAATAGAAGACAAAATGGACTTAGCCAAGGCTTCCAAATACTGAACCGGTTTTTAATCCCCCCCCCCCCTTCTAACCATGTTCAACCGTGGCCCTCAAATCCCCGCAACAAACTATCTATGGTAAAACGATTAACTTTGTCACCCCGCACTTTCTCGAGAGCTTGCTCGTTAGTCATTCGATATGAGGTTTATAGATTTTTCTCGGAGGAAATTTTAACCTGAGAAGTCTGTGAGAAGCAGCAATTACTGTGCCTGTTGGAGAGCTGGGATGCAGTGTATTAAAGCCGGCGCAATGCTCTGACAGCCTGCTTAATTGATGGATGTTCCCAGAAGGGCTGATGATGACCGACTGGTTATATGGACGCATGAATCATCTTCTTCAGCTCTCAGCTACATGCATCATGGAGAAGGAGAAAGAGGGACCGAGAGAGAGAGAGGGGTTAGGAGAGAGGGTGGGCTGGGGGAAGGGAGGTAAAAGGGCAAGAGAGAGAGGGAGAGAAAGGAAAGTTGATGGAGGGAGGGAGATGGGGAATCTGAAAAACTCCTCCTGCTGGATGTGAAATCCCTTTCAGCGTGTCTGATAATGAACGCGGGGGCCGTCAGAATACAGTTTAGGTGTGAATGGATCACGGTGTGGTGTGTGATGGGATGGTGTGTGTGTGCGGGCGGGAGAGACGTCTGTGGAAAAAAATATGATGGCTCTGCACCTCAATTCAGACACCCGCATTGTTTGGGTTATAACCTGCCTTTTTTCATAGCTGTTTAATGACCTTCGACTTCTCTATTGTCTCTATTGTTTCAGACATGAGCTTTGAGACTATGGAGCAGAACAGAAAAGGAGATATGAGAGAGAGAGACAGAGAGAGAGACAGACAGACAGACAGACAGAGAGAGAGAGAGAGAGAGACAGAGAGCGAGAGAGAGAGAGAGATAGAGATAGAGAGAGAGAGACAGAGACAGAGAGTGAGAGAGAGACAGAGAGCGAGAGAGACAGAGACAGAGAGAGAGAGAGACAGAGAGCGAGAGAGACAGAGACAGAGAGAGAGAGAGACAGAGAGACAGAGAGACAGAGAGCAAGGGAGAGAGAACAGGTCAACATCAGGTAGCGTGTAGCGTTAGCGGGCCTAGAATAAGCAGACAGCCACTGAGAAAAGCACTTTCTGCACATTAGGACACTCGCACAAAAACACACACCCGCAAACAAACACACACGCCGTCCCAATTGCACATGGGGAAACATAGTCCATCTAGTGTACGAACGCACACACCAACGTTTGTATACATGCGCACACAAGACAAGCAGTCACACACTAACAATCACAAACCCCCACAGACTCGATCATACAAGCACGTGAGTCTACACAGTGGTGAATGGCCCACAGAGCATCACAGAGTCACATGCACTTTGTCCTACATATTTCTGGTTCTCAGAAGAAGCAGCTTCTTGGCTTCAACTGCTTCCAGATGGGGAATGTCAGAGATAATCTGGCCTGTGGATCTCAATAGTGAGCATGGTCTGTCTCCACTAAAGGATTTCAACCGCCTCCCATTTTCAGCTCCCAGCGCTCCCAGATACCAGCCCCATCTCTCAGATCCAAGCTCCCAGCTCCACCTCCCAGCTCCACCTCCCAGCTCCACCTCCCAGCTCCACCTCCCAGATCCACCTCCCAGCTCCACCTCCCAGCTCCACCTCCCAGCTCCACCTCCGAGCTCCACCTCCCAGATCCACCTCCCAGATCCCAGCTCCTACTTCCATCTCCCAGCTCCACCTCCCAGCTCCACCTCCGAGCTCCACCTCCCAGATCCACCTCCCAGATCCCAGCTCCTACTTCCATCTCCCAGCTCCACCTCCCAGCTCCACCTCCGAGCTCCACCTCCCAGATCCTACTTCCACCTCCCAGCTCTACCTCCCAGCTCCACCTCCCAGATCCCAGATCCTACTTCCACCTCCCAGATGCCAGATCCTACCTCCATCTCCCAGATCCAAGATCATACTTCCACCTCCCAGCTCCACCTCCCAGATCCCAGCTCCACCTCCCAGATCCTACTTCCACCTCCCCCCCCCTCCCAGATCCCAGCTCCACCTCCCAGATCCTACTTCCACCTCCTAGATCCCAGTTTCAGCTTCCAGCTGTAAATCTTTCTTTCCTTCTGAATCTCCTTACTCTGAATGTTTACACTCACACACTGCAGGAGAAAACAGTGCAGCCATTGTTACCGCACACACACACATGGGCGCACGCACAGGAGGATAAATTGACAACAGCAGAGGATCAATAGGATCTCTGGATGAAAGATGCTCCTCTGTAAGAATCTGATCTTCTAAAGTAATGAGAGAGCAAAAACACGAGAGAAGCTGAGCAATATTGAAATTCCATTCAACACTGACAATATTACTAGTTTATCCAAATGATTCCATGTTTTTTCCAGATGTCTGACTCATGACATACAGTATACAGTGAACCCTCGTTTTTCACGGGGGTTACGTTCCAAAAAGCACCTGTGATAAGTGAAATCCGTGAAGTAAAAACCGTAATTTTTTTTACAATCATTATACTGTACAATTACATTTAAATGAAAGATTCATGCATTCCGTAATGCCGACCTACAGCCGCACAGCTTTTAACCTCCTTTCGCATGTCCAGAAGTTTAACTTTTTCTGGGACTGTTAACATCTTCCTCTGTCTTTTGGGCCCGACCGCAGGTGCCTTTGTCGGTGCAGAACGTTTGGTCGACATTATTGGTTAAGAGAATTTGCTTGTACAAGAGACATTTACGTGTATTTGATTTGGCTAGCTGTTTTGCACGTGTACAGTGCATATAGTATTACAGTAAACCGCAACGTTTTTGACGCACATGTAGAGAAGAAGCAGAGACTGTTCAGCCAATCAGAATGCAGAACACAATGCACGATTTAAAAAAAACGTGAAGTAGCGAAACCGTGAAAAGTGAACCGTGATATAGCGAGGCATTACTGTATAAAAAAGTTTCCTGCTGGAATATTTTTCTTCGAAAAAGGACACTTCCTACCGTATCAATATACTCTGATGACAGCTGATTTAACACCTTTTTTATTCATGAATTTAATTTCCAACAGCTACTCAAAATGATCTCTGCCAGATGAATCACAAGTAGAACGGAGAAGACGATAAAAAAAAAAGACTTGTCGAGATCTTGAAAAGTGAGAAAGCGTTGCTTCATTGTGAAACAGAATTCATCTCCTGAAAGTCTCGCCCAGCAGGGTAAAGGGCCTTCGGAGTTGTTGGTAACACTTCTGAAAGCATACAGAGACGTGATTTATGTAAAGTGAAACACTACATCATGGGAATATGGTCTGTCCCAGAAATCTCGTTCAGTCAGGTGCAACGAAAACAACCAATCGGTTGACCTAGGCAGCAGGCTTTATGGCAACCCTAACACAACCACTGCGAGCCCTGCATAAGCACAGGGAGATTTTCCAGAATGGTAAAAAATGTCTTCTGTGATTAACATTGTTTAGAGGCAGAAACACCTAAGTACTGGAAAAACAACAACTGTGTTAAGAAAATAGAGGGGAAACGAAAACCCCCTTTTCAACCGCAGAACCGAATGAAACTAATTACGGAAGGCATTTTTGCAGCAAACGGCCAAAGATTGGTTTTGGTCTGAGAGATTAGAAATGTTGACACTCACTTGCTAATAAGATGGGGGGGGGGGGGGGGGGGGGGGGAGGGGAACGACGTGAAGGAGTTCGATTTGGAGGTAGAGGGGAGGGGGCCGCAACAGCCTTCCGGACAGAGCCCGTGAGCAGCCTGCACCATGTGCGGCTCCAGAAACAGGCGGGAAATACGTCAGCCTGCTGGAGAACACTTATCCTTTATGAGAGTTTGCCGGGGCCTTTCAAGATGAATGCTGTTGAAGGCGAGAAATTCATTCTAGCATTGTTGGACTTGCCGCAGCAGGTCTGGGCTGGGTCCGAGAACCCGATAGCGTATCATATACATAACAAGATCTCAGGTTGCTAAAAACCCGGCCCTTCCGAACAACATAAAAAAAGTACAGAGGGGAAAAACTGAAAGAGAAAAGGAGGGAGAAGTTGGATTGAATTCCAATCCTCATGTCTCATTGTTCGAGGTATAACACAGCATACATAACTAGGCCTTGAAATCTCCCCCTCTCCTATCCGGGTGACGCGAGTGGCGTCGGCCAGGGTTTTGACCCCAGAACAAGCCCCGGCCTTGTGAGACTGTTTGCTTGCTGAGATGTTTTCCTCGCATAGTAGCGTTCACAAACTGCCCTGCCAGGTCACACCTCTGTGTGTGTGTGTGTGTGTGTGCGCGCGCGCAAAAAGGTGCCTGCCTAAATGTGTTTGCGTTCACGCCGAGCCTGTGTGCGTTTCCTCCCCCGTTGAGTGTGTGGGTGTGTTTGCGTGGGGAAGAAAGGGTGTCAGATGGTCTAGGACGAAATGCGCACTTCAAGCCATGCTCGCACGGATACTAGTGGACCATGTGATGCTCCAATTTCCATGTTTTTCTTCAACAGATGTCATTGGAAGAATGTACAGGTCAGAGTTCGTTGTGAATTTGTTGGAATTGCAATGATAAATGAGTAGAGTAGGATGGAGTACATCACCGTAGATCAGGGGTGGGCAATTCCGGTTCTCGAGGGCCGCTGTCCTATAAAGTTTGAGACGTTTCCCTGCTCCAGCACACCTGCTTCTAATAAATGGTCATTATCAGGCTTCCACCGAGCTTAATAACAACCCCTTCATTTGAATCAGGTGTGCTGGACCAGGGAAACGTCTAAAACCTTGAGGACAGCGGCCCTCGAGAACCGAAATCGGCCACCCCTGCTGTAGATTATAGTATAGCATAGAACCATACGGTGCAGAACAGTAGATTAAAGTGCAGAACTGTGCAGTAAACACGGTCTCTCTACACGGTCTCAGAGAGTATCACATTTAATACCATGGAAATGCCAGGCTTTCAGAATGATCCGGAGTTAGTGTAGTTACAACCCTGTAGTGGATGTGTAACACATGAGCGTGGCTCTTTAGTAGCAGGTCTCCAGCCCTGCCTCCACTTAGGGATCAGGCAGGAAGCAGAACAGCAGCAGCCAGGCAGCAGCTGCTTGCCAGAGGGCCTCCACACCTGCGCTACGGGGGAAAAATCACATAGTGTTCCTGTCAGGATACTGAAGTATTTATCACAGGGGTGGGCGCTGGGTGGGGGGAGAGGGATCATCGGCTTGCCTCGCCAGACCTAAAGACTTCGGGCTCCCTCGTGTCAGATTTCGATACAAGAGTGAAGGATTACGATCTCCGGGATGCATTGTGGGGGTAACCGTGCTGCGTTTTTTGGGGGGGAAAAGGCAACCATCTGATGGGAAATGCTTCTGAAATTTGCCACCAGAGGTGCTGGAAACGCGGAAGTGTGGGGAGGAGAAGACGTCCTACGTTTGGTCACAAACCTGACACAATATAGTATGAATATCCCTTTGGCATTCTGAGATGTAAATTGACAGCGCAACGGAATGCTATTAAATCTACGCAATCTTCATTAAATAAATAGTAAAGTTGTCCAATTTACGGCCTTCCTCTTGAGGAGTGCAGGACGGAGCACTATTTTCTCTTCATAGCGGAGGTGTGTGTGTGTGTGTGTGTGTGTGTGTGTGTGGGGGGGGGGGGGGCATTCCTCAAGTTTTCTTTGCATTCTCTCAGCAGCAGAGCAAAAAACAAATGTTTTCCCCTCTGAATCCGTCAAGAACGAGGAAACTTCTGGAAAATTCCAACCAGACCAAAAACAAGCATGGAACTTTGCCTGGCGTCTGCGGAGAAAGACATGCCAATCTCACTTTGATTAAGTACTGAATGCTATTCATTGAAGGGGGGGGTTAAGCCTTGGGCTCATGACCGGAAGTTTGCGAGGTCGATTCTCGGCCGCGACTACATGGTGTTTTTGTCCTTGGGCGAGGCGCTTCACCCTGCTTGCCTCGGGGGGTGAACGTCCCTGTACTTGCTGTAAGTCGCTCTGGGTAAGAGCGTCTGCTGAATAACTCCATGTAAATGTATTCACGCTGGGACATTTCAAAGAGACAGGAGGGTTGTTATTGCTTTCAAACAGGACAGTTTGACAAGTTTATGAACTCCTGCCTGATCTCTTATCTCACCTGGCTTTCCCAGCTCATTTAAAAGATAATAAAAAAAAATGTGGCTCTACTTCTTTGCACGGAAGGCAATATCCATCTGCAGACTTGCCTACATCTGTTACCACCCCCCACTTAGGCCTCAACAAATATCCCTCCACCTCAAATAGAAGCGCCTCGTTCGCACTCCCTCCCTTGATGTTTTCGGTAACTGCAAACAGTGAAACACGACTGCCAGACAGAGAAAAACACATCCTCTTATGTAACCACACCGAAAGCGCATGTCTGTCCTGCTCGATCCACCACAAGGTTCGTTTCTAGACGAAATATTTTAGGCCGGTGTGCAACCAGCATGGACGCAGATCAGATTGCATAAAGATATCGAGTTTTCGGTGATAAAAGTCCAACGAAGATGTCCCTTTATAACTAAAGCGCATGTGAGCCGAATCCACGTCAACGAACCCCACGAAACGAACTCTCTCGGTGGCTTTGGGGAGTCGACGTCCCGCGATCCCAAGGATCCCCTGGAAGAACTTCGGTTATCACGCCCCAATCAGGTAACAGGCTGATATCTTGATTTAGGACACCCGCACCCTGACTTCTCGGAGGCAACATGAATCGACACAGCGGCCCGGTCCCTGTCACACTAACCTGTCAACCCTCACATATCAACAGCAAACGCCGTTTAAAAAGCTCCCTCGCGGCACTCGAGCTCGCAAAACAAACGAGCCTGCAGGTACAAAGCGGAGCGCCGGCCCACTCCGGTCCCAGACGACCAATCTGGGTTTGGCTCGCGTTAAGGAAGAAGGGAGGGTTTGAGGCTGGAGGCTGAGGACAGAGGAACCATTTTGTATTTGGCCCCCCATCCCCTCCCCCTGACTGAGCCCTTTTCAAACATTCATTCCTGAACTCCCGGAGCCGTACCTCCACATCAAACAAACACAGACTCACAGGAAAAGCACTGAGCCGATGCCTTGAAAAACACAAACACACCAGTGAAAAAAATTAAATAAAATAAGGCCGTGCGCAGACAGAGATGAATGAAATAATTGACCGTGAAGACTGGACAGACGCAGCTCGGACCGCGAGGCTCTTGAATGCGGACGGTTTGGAAAGAGGAAGGGGGTTTGACGACATCCGAGAGCGCAAGATGGGCGTTCTACGCAGGTGTTTCACCTCAGCTGTCGGTCGAGGAGGATGGAAGAGGGGGTAGGACGTTCATTTTTAGATCCACCGGGGTGGGCGAGTCGGCTCAGAGCCAAAGGATCACAGGATCAACACAAGGCCAAGAAAAAACATCGGTACAAACATCCGTTTGCTTGTTTTATTTTATTTTTTCCCCCTCTCTCTCCCTCAAGCTTGCTCTCTGTATTCGTTCTCTCTTTGTCTTCTAACTTGATGTTGCCTTCTCTCTCTAACGCCATCTTTTTCTTCCTTTTGTATCTAAGTGCCTCTCTACATAGGTCTCTTATCTGTATCACTCTATTTTTCTCTCTCTCTCTTTCTCTCTCAGGGCAGATTCTTCTTTCCATCTTATGTAATACTGTTTCATGCATTTTTCATTTCCACTTGTAATACAGTTTGGGATGACAGATTTATGCTTTTAATAGAGTTTCCCCTGAAATGTTTTAATTTCAGAGGGAAATTACACAACATAATACAGGCGGAAACAGAGAGGTGCGGTTTCGGCTGAGCGAGGCAGACAAAAGGATGTAAGTGATTTAAATGAGGAGGCCCGTGTGGCGGGAGATGAAAGGCAGAGATTCGCTCGACTGCGAAACGCAGAAAGTTCTCACACACTTTTCCAATCATCTCTCCGTCCGTGAAAGCCTTCCTCCCAGTCCAGCGTTCACAGTCAGGTGGAATAGACCAGGGGTCCCCAACCCTGGTCCTCAGGGGCCACTATCCTGCATGTTTTAGATGTTTCCCTGCTCCAACACACACACCTGATTGTATCGTTGTATTTTATGTCCCGTACACACACCCTGAGCCAAAAGCCGCGGACTGTGCCTTGCTGTTTTTCTCAGCAGACGAAGTACGTAGCTCTGCGTCGAACAAGGCAAGCAGGAGAATATCCCTGTACCAAACCAGTCTGAGATATACTACATGCATAGCTGGGCAGGATAATTGGATTATTAAGACTTTGAGGCAGTAAATCCACAGTTTAGGAGTTTTCGTTAATCATGTTTAGAGGTAAACACTCTTTTTCCATTTCCATCAACGCCAACGTCAAACATTTCCTCCAAACAAACCAAAACGCCACGTTGAATCGGCTTTGGTTCCTACGGTGACGGGTTCCGCACACAATGCCATTGTGCTCAACGCTGTAACAAACGAGATTAAAGCAGCAGCTCGCTCTAATGCCTGCTCGTACGTACGCTTGCTTTGTTTCAACGCACAGGCGCGTGCAAACTAACACACGCAGGTATTAAAGGAAGCCAGTGGTGGTTTGAGGCTTGGGGCGGGGGGTGCAGGGGGCGGGGGGGGGGGGGGGGGGGGAGGAGGCAGGAAGTACCAACACCGCATACGGGCTGGAGAAGATGAGGGCGGGTTCATGTTTGGCTACAGCAGACAAACATGGCCGCCTTCAACATGCTCAGCAGACCCGATGCACTTTGTGTCCCTCGGTGAGTGAAGAAGAGAGGAGGAAGGAAAAAAGAGGAGGTGAGAGGAGACGAGAAAGAAAGCCGGAGATTACAAAAGTTTAGTAGAACAAGTTTCGACGGTTGTTTGGATTTAATTACTCTGCAATCAGCAGGTAATTAACTCTTCAATTATTAACGGCTTCCATTCCTCGTTCTGTAAATTAACCAAACAGTTGGTTATTAACTTTGCAACCGAATGCTTTTGAGTACGTTTCAGTTATTTTTCTCCAGGTTTGTCGACTTTAAATATCCCGATGATGATCATTTCCTTCGAGTGCTTGATTACACAAAGTAGGCCAGCCCCTCGGAGTGATGGTGAGTGGGAGGACAGCAGTCATGCAGAAGATTAAATCTAAACGCAGTTATATTTAATAACAACTAAAGAGGTTAATAATAGTATGTAGTGCCGGCGAAGTGTGATTGACACTTCACAACGCTCTTCATCAGTTCTGTCTCTGCAGGTGTTCCCATCAAGTTACATAACCCGTGTGTGGATTACAAGCTGCTGGAACGTTTCAATAAAAAGTATACGTGTATATGTATATTTATAAATAAAAACAAATATATTCCTTCACCTCATTATCCAAGCGCCAGTTGATCTGCATTACAAAAGCATGCGATTCGGTGGGAGTCTGATTCACAGCCAGATGGTAACATCAAATAAATGATTTACCAGAGTAAAACTCTACAGATGTCGGTATTTGTGCTGATTTATTGCAGTTTTATTATTATTTTTATCATTTCGTTCCCACTCATGTGCACATTAGTTCTGTTTGATAACGTCAGCTTTCTGAAATCTCTTTTTCTTCCCCATCTCTCCATTTCTTAGATTCCTGGTCAGGGGAATTTTTCCACAGTGGAAAATACCATACATTAATGTTATAAACACGCCACCAAGGCGAACAGGCAATCACCTGTCAATCACAGAGCGACACATCTCTAAACGATTGTAATATGCATGTTTTCAGACGCAGCTTGGATCTCCGCGCACGTGGATCTCCGAGCGATTTCGTTTCTTTTCGGAAGAGATATTTCTCTTTTTTTTCCCAGCGTTCGGCCGAAGTTTTTCCACAGCGCTGCGATTTTTTGAACACAGCTTCCGGTTGGTTCGAGCTCCTCCCTGCCTCTCGTCTCCCTCTGGACAGGGTATCGGACGCGAAGGTGGGGAGCCGCGTTTGATTCCAAACAGGTCCTTCGAACGACGTCGGGGGCATGCTGTACGCAGCAACAGCGGAGAGGTCTAAACCGGGACACGGGTGAGACGCGGGGAGTCCGATCTTAAGGGGGTTTATCCTCGAACACCTCTGCTCTGCTGTGGGTGGGGGGGGGGGGGCAGGGGGCGGGCAGTCGGTACATGGAAGAAAAAAAAACTCCAACGAAACACACACATAGGATTACAAACAAACACACACACCTCCTGTTGAGCGAGTCCTCCTGCAGTGCTGGGGCCAGACATGGTTTTTTGTCTGGAGAGGCTGGGCTTTATGACTTCATGTTCTGTTGTGAGCAGTCACCCACCCCCACCCACCCCACACCCACACACCCCCCCCCCCCAACCCCCCCCCTGTTAATCCCGCTGCAGACTTTTAACAGGCCCATCAACCTGAGAGCCCAGACCGAAAGCACCCCAACCCGAAAAGCGCTTGGGCGGACATTCTGCCGTTTTTATTGCCGTCGGCTGGTCCACAACCCCGACCCGCGAGGGCCTTTCACGTACTCGTTCAGGATTCGACGCCGCCACTTTAAAAGGGCCAATCCTACAGGCGCCGTACGAGTTGCGGGTTTGGCGATTTGTTGAGGCGATGAACTCAGAATTCCGTGTTCCTAATGGCACTCAGCTGAAGAAAATCCTCTTTAAGGTGCTTCGGGGGAGGCGGCAAGAGGGAAAGATTTCCTCACATCTCTGAGAAGCGCTCACACGTTCTCGCGCTTTAATCGAACTAAGTCTCTATCGCGACGTGAATTAATCTGATAACCGAAGAGGCAGAACCGAATAGCGGTGAGTCATCTTATGTCCTGGCTCAGCGAACGGTTTCTGCTGTGCTCCTCAGACGGAGGGGGGAGGGGGAGGGAGGGGGATTACCCAGCATTCATCAGAGAGCGTTAGCATGATTAGGTAGACGAAAAGAAGAGATCCAGCACTGACCAACCGACAGATAGAGTGTCCGGGCACCGGTCGTCTGTGTGACCCCCCCCCCCCCCCCCCCCCCCCCCCCGCGCTGCCACGCCGTGTCACCTCGCTGAACTCTGACCCCCCCAGACGTCGCTCTCTGTGATTTACACCGGTTATCTCCTCAGAGGTATGCCACTGCAACGTCGCAAAGGGCTCCGGGGGAGGGAAATGTAATCCCCTTCACCCCTCCTCTCTCTCTGCCCCCCCCACCCCACCCCACCACCCCCCGCAAAAAAATCCTGACTCTTTCAACATTGTAAGCAGCTTTCCGCAGCAACTTATGCAACCCCGTGTGGGTGTGTGCGCGGACGTGTTCGCAGCGTGATGCCGGTGTGTATTTGTGTGTGTGTGCTTAAGTGTTTGATATTGAGATTAACTGCACTCCAGAATGTTCCGTCAATATGGCCTATTTTTTGGGGGGAGGTGGGGGATAATGCATTCTCCTCTAAGCTGTCAGCCATAGACACACTCACAGATATATATATATATTTAGGAGGAAACCTCTCGCCTCACCTCGAAACACGGTGAAAGGCGCCAACTACCTGTAAAGTTCAGTTCCCGCCTGGGGAGTGAGTGTGGTCGATGACCTCGGCTACGTCATACAGCATCGCAACCGGGGAGGCTCGCTTGTTCCCATTTGTTTTGCAGTCAAATTCGAGATTCAGTATCAACTTTAGTGTGAGAAAACAGACCCGGTCCCCCTGACAACAGGAAGTGAAAGCATCCAGGTTCAGGAAAGCACCTGCGATCAAACGTCACAAAGAAAACACGTGGGCCAGTTTATTTAAGAACAGCAAAGATTACCCAGTGCTCATTTTAGCTGCTACTCTTTTCAGCCCCGTGAAACAGGGCCAAAGACTTTGGAAATTCTTATTTCGTCCCCAACGGGCGACTGAACCGCCTTTCGAGAGTGTGGCGGGTGACTCTCAGGGTGGTTGACACAGGGGTGGGTGAGGGAACTGGCTTACTGGCTTCCCTAAGGGTTTCCTGTTCCTGCTTCCTGTTCCTGGGAAGAGTCAAGCCGTAAACCGGCTAGGAAGACCTGGCCGTCAGTCAGGTGGCTGAGCGGTTAAGGTACTGGGCTTGCGGTCGGAAAAGTCGCAAGTTCGATTCCTGGCTGTGGCAATGGGACGTTGTGTCCTTGGGCAAGACACTTCACCCTACTTGCCTCAGGGGGGAACGTCCCTGTACTTGCTGTAAATTGCTCCAGATAAGGTCTGCTAAATGACTCATTTTAATGTACAAGTAATGTAATGCTTTGTGAAATGTACAACTCTAACCTCAGTCAGTGTGTTGACAGGATCTGTACATTGTACATACTGTACATTTGTCTTAAATCACTTTAATCTGTTCATACTCTGTATATTCTGATTATACTGTACATACTGTGTATATTCTGAGTATACAATTACAATTATATTCTGTTGTAATAACATTTTGCACTTCTGGTTGGGTGCTAACTGTATTTCGTTACCCTGTACTTGTACCTGTGTAATGACAATAAAGTTGAATCTAATCTAACCTTACCAGCCTGCCTGGAGTGGTTCACGTTCACTACAGTTGCCGCTTGCCTAGGAGAGATCTGCTTTCACTGGCGCGCTGTGTGTGGGTGCCAGGGTTGAAGGTCGCAACATAGTTTCACATATGACTGGTGCCTCGCAGGCAGGCAGAGAGAGAGAGAAGGGGAGAGAGAAGGGGAGAGAGAGAGAAGGGGAGAGAGAGCTAGAGAGAGAGAGAGAGAAAGAGAGAGAGAGAAGAGAAAGAGAGAGAGAAGGGGAGAGAGAGAGCTAGAGAGAGAGAGAAAGAGAGAGAGAAAGGGGAGAGAGAGCTAGAGAGAGAGAGAGCTAGAGAGAGAGGGGGATGCTTAAGCTTCACCTCTTTCGTTTTTATGTAACCCTGTATGAAATCATTTTACGTCCCAATTTCATTCAGCGTACCGTCAACTTCGACCCAAAGAGGTAGAAAGACATTTCTATCAATAGACGTTTTACTTCCTCCTTCCTACGCTCAAGGTCGGTGGAACGTCTAACCAGCATTTAACATTTCCCTTTTCGCCTATTCAGCAAGTTCTGGCAAGGCACCACACACCTTGCCTTGGAAGTGACATACAGAGAAAACCATTTAAAAAAGAGGAGGGAGGGGAGAAATACATAATTTTATTTCTTTTTTTCTTTGCATTTTCACCCCAGACCACAGCCCCAGGCCAAGTGTTTTAAATACGATAAAAACAGTAAACAACATTATTTATTTATTTTACTTGAAAAACACCTGTAGTGATGTCAGTTCCTGCCGCAAACGGATTGGCTTCTCTTCCAGGAAGCCACAGTAAACAGGGTATGAGTACTGTTGCTGTAGTAACCTCTGTGACTGTGTGTTGCTGTGGTAACCTCTGTGGCTGTGTGTTGACGTGGTAACCTCTGTGGCTGTGTGTTGACGTGGTAACCTCTGTGGCTGTGTGTCGACGTGGTAACCACTGTGGTTGTGTGTTGACGTGGTAACCTCTGTGGCTGTGTGTCGACGTGGTAACCTCTGTGGCTGTGTGTCGACGTGGTAACCACTGTGGTTGTGTGTTGACGTGGTAACCTCTGTGGCTGTGTGTCGACGTGGTAACCTCTGTGGCTGTGTGTCGATGCGGTAACCTCTGTGGCTGTGTGTTGACGTGGTAACCTCTGTGGCTGTGTGTTGACGTGGTAACCTCTGTGGCTATGTGTCGACGTGGTAACCTCTGTGGTTGTGTGTTGACGTGGTAACCTCTGTGGCTGTGTGTTGACGTGGTAACCTCTGTGGCTGTGTGTCGACGTGGTAACCTCTGTGGCTGTGTGTTGACGTGGTAACTTCTGTGGCTGTGTGTTGACGTGGTAACCTCTGTGGCTGTGTGTTGACGTGGTAACCACTGTGGTTGTGTGTTGACGTGGTAACCTCTGTGGCTGTGTGTTGACGTGGTAACCTCTGTGGCTGTGTGTCGATGTGGTAACCTCTGTGGCTGTGTGTTGACGTGGTAACCTCTGTGGTTGTGTGTCGATGTGGTAACCTCTGTGGTTGTGTGTTGACATGGTAACCTCTGTGGCTGTGTGTCGACGTGGTAACCTCTGTGGCTGTGTGTCGACGTGGTAACCTCTGTGGCTGTGTGTTGACGTGGTAACCTCTGTGGCTGTGTGTCGACGTGGTAACCTCTGTGGTTGTGTGTTGACGTGGTAACATCTGTGGTTGTGTGTTGACGTGGTAACGTCTGTGGTTGTGTGTTGACGTGGTAACCTCTGTGGCTGTGTGTCGACGTGGTAACCTCTGTGGCTGTGTGTCGATGTGGTAACCTCTGTGGTTGTGTGTTGACGTGGTAACCTCTGTGGCTGTGTGTTGACGTGGTAACCTCTGTGGCTGTGTGTCGACGTGGTAACCTCTGTGGCTGTGTGTTGACGTGGTAACCTCTGTGGCTGTGTGTTGACGTGGTAACCTCTGTGGCTGTGTGTTGACGTGGTAACCACTGTGGTTGTGTGTTGACGTGGTAACCTCTGTGGCTGTGTGTTGACGTGGTAACCTCTGTGGCTGTGTGTCGATGTGGTAACCTCTGTGGCTGTGTGTTGACGTGGTAACCTCTGTGGTTGTGTGTCGATGTGGTAACCTCTGTGGTTGTGTGTTGACATGGTAACCTCTGTGGTTGTGTGTCGACGTGGTAACCTCTGTGGCTGTGTGTCGACGTGGTAACCTCTGTGGCTGTGTGTTGACGTGGTAACCTCTGTGGCTGTGTGTCGACGTGGTAACCTCTGTGGTTGTGTGTTGACGTGGTAACATCTGTGGTTGTGTGTTGACGTGGTAACGTCTGTGGTTGTGTGTTGACGTGGTAACCTCTGTGGCTGTGTGTCGACGTGGTAACCTCTGTGGCTGTGTGTTGACGTGGTAACATCTGTGGTTGTGTGTCGACGTGGTAACCTCTGTGGCTGTGTGTTGACGTGGTAACCTCTGTGGCTGTGTGTTGACGTGGTAACCTCTGTGGCTGTGTGTCGACGTGGTAACCACTGTGGTTGTGTGTTGACGTGGTAACCTCTGTGGCTGTGTGTTGACGTGGTAACCTCTGTGGCTGTGTGTCGATGTGGTAACCTCTGTGGTTGTGTGTTGACGTGGTAACCTCTGTGGCTGTGTGTTGACGTGGTAACCTCTGTGGCTGTGTGTCGACGTGGTAACGTCTGTGGTTGTGTGTCGACGTGGTAACCTCTGTGGCTGTGTGTCGACGTGGTAACGTCTGTGGTTGTGTGTCGACGTGGTAACCTCTGTGGCTGTGTGTCGACGTGGTGGCCCAGTGTTTAGTACATAGTTGCACCGATCTGAGCCAACCTTCCTTCAGACCATCCTAACCCATCGCTGTGTTAAAAAAAGCTCAATAATGGAACTACAATCCTGCACCCAGGGCATGAGAACAGCAGAATTATAATATTCGTTTCTTGTTTTGGATTTTCCCTAACGCTTCCGGGCAACGTATTATATATTTTTGTTTGTTCCGTGAAATATATGAGTGCAAACTTATTTCGGACTTGGAGAGTTCAAACGTAGAGGAGAAATGATTGTCTGCCTTGTGTCAGGAATCCTCCACGATATTGTCTGGGGCCTGAAGATGTGGACAGGATTAGATTGAGGCGTCGTGTCCGGGACTGAGCTGATAGCACGGTGGATTTGATTTCCTGCCTGTGGGCCTTGAGGGGGGGGGGAGACAGACAGGGAGAAGCAGAGGGGGAGGGGGGAGGGAGGGGGAAGGAGGTGGCCTGACTGCACGGCCCGCCAATAAAGAAGGAAACCAGCCAGAGATGAGACGACACCAGGTTTATCACTCGCTACCTCGGAACATATTGATATGACAAAGCCTGTCTGGGGTTTCCCATTCACCGAGCAAGGGGAAATTGAAGAGGAAGCCAGGAGAGTTGATGGGTAATAAACATCCAGGGACAGCTGGGTGTGGGACACGACCAGGCCTCGTGTTAACCCTGGTGGGTGGTGGTGGGGTTGGGGGGGAGGGTCAGAGATCAAAGGTCACCTAAATTCGAGCCCAAATTAGATTGGGTAGTTATTTCTTTACTCATGACAAGTTAATCTAAAACACAGGATGAAGGCTTCTTTAAAGAGAAGACAAGCTCCGCAAGGTCAGTCAATTTAACGTTGACGTTTGTGGAGTATCTTTTAAATAACAACGCAACCCGGGGTCAACCTGACATAGAACATTTGGATTCAGGTCTTTAAAAGGGTTGTTGATAAAAGTGTTCCTTGCCAACGTCACAAGAGGAAATAAGATTGTCTTGGCGCCGTCAAAGGCAAATATCTGCAATCCCCGGCGAGTTATGTTTAGTGCTTAAGTGGAGGTCGCGGCGAGGTCGCGACCTCGGACCGGTGGGGGGGTCGAGACCGTGGAAACGCATCTGTGAATCTCACCCCCCCTCACCCCCCCCACCCCCCTCCCCCACACACAGGTTATTATGCAGGTATGCACGGAGGAGATGAGGATCGGATTACTGAACCTGGTTCCTTCACCGAGATAGGGGTGAAAGGGGAAATGGGGAGAGAGTAACACCGAGAGGGAAGGAGGGAGGGAGAGGAGAGGAGAGCGAGGGGCCGCGTGATAACATCAGCAGACGTCCTTCACCCACCCCCCACCCCCCCGCGACGGCTGTCTGAGAAAGTCCTCTCAGAAACGACAGCAGAATTTGACCACGTTAAACAGGGAGGGGTTTGGGAAGGGAGCCTGGCTTTCGTAAAAGAGAGGAGATCGAGCGACGGATCGAGGGAGGGGAACAAGGACGGAGAGATGAAAAGGAGAGGGCAGAGGTAAAAAGGAGATATGAAAAGAGATATGGAGAAAGTGAGAGAGGGGGGAGAGAGAGGGGAAAGGAAGACGGGGAGAAGGAAAGAAAGAAGAGCCGCTCTCCTGCCACGGTCGGACCCTCCTCGCCAACGGGAGCAGAGCTAAACTGAGCTGAGGACCCTCAGGAGGCTTCAGATTAGAGACCGAGGACGTGTCGACCACGGAGACCCTCCTCCTTTCACACCGCCTCCCTCGCCTCCTCTCTACCCTCCTTCCTCCTCTCTGACTTCTCCACCCCGCAAATCTTTCTATTCACATTTGTATTTTCTATTCTTTTTAAATTGTATTTCACTTTTTATTTACATTAAGTCGTTTAGCAGACGCTACCCAGAGCAACTTAGAGCAAGTACAGTGGCATTCCCTCCCGAGGCAAGTAGGGTGAAGTCCCTCGCCATGTTAACCCAGCCGAGATTTCGAACCAGGGACCTTCTGATTACTAACCCGACACGCTAAACCAACTGCGCCACGACCCCATTTACTGTAGGAGATCTCTCTCACCGCTTTCTCTCTTCATCTCTTCATCCAGATAAACAGAATGGACACAGACTTAACAGGGAACAATACCCCAGCCTGAGGCCAGAGAAGGAGCCATTATTATTGACAGTAAACTATGTATTTTCTGGAGTGCAGTTGGAGGCTAATCTCGCTGTTTACAAAGACGGTTCATTCTCCTTCCTTTGCATACCATCTGAGAAGCCAGTATACCATCCTCCGATTTGAGCAGAATATATAAAACAGATCATATATTATTATTATTGTTTATTTCGGGATTGTATTGGTAAAAGTACGTCCAGTATGAAGCCCGAACGAGCGAGAGATGTTTACATTTGGGAATGAACTGGATCTACTGTACTGCAGGTCTAAACTGACCTTGGTTCAAGAAGGGAGGAAGGGAGAAGGGTGGGGGAGAAGGGGGGGGGGAGCATAAAGAGAGAGACTATCGGCAAAGACAGAGACAGGGACGGGGAGAGAGTTACGAAGAGGAGTCCGGACATGGAGACAAACGGACATTGTAACCTGGTGTTGAGCCAGAGAGGGTGAGGGTGAACCCAGGCTGGAGGTGGGGGTTGGGGGTGGGGGTTGGGGGGATTCACAGAGAACCAATGAGAGCTCGGGGAGGGAGCCTACCCCCCCCCCCCCCCCCCCCCCCCCCGGGGCCGAACGGGTGCAATGTGAACACACAGGCCCAGAGTGTCCCACCCCCTCCCCCCCTCCCCACCGTCGGCCGCGCGCCCACCCCCCTTCCTGGGGGTCAGCGGTGTGGGGGGGCCGCGGGTACGTTTCCAGAACGTAAGGCCGCGAGGCGACATCAATTGTGCCACTGTAGCCTTAAACCAATGGCTCGAACGCATTATGCACCACACACACACACACACACTTCCCGACGCGCGCACGCACACACGCGCACAGGGACAACCAATGAGAATGGCTCCAGCTGCTGCCGCCCATGAACCCAGTCTCCCAGGCTTGAAAACACATGCCAGTATGGAGTGGTGCACACGTACACAGTGTGTGCCTGTGTGTGTGTGTATGTGTGTGTGGGGGGGGGGGGGGGGGGGGGGGGGTTGAGAGAGGAGTGCTGAGTGCTTTAGTACTTCAGGATACATATATAGTCCCTGACGGGAGTGTGCGGCTGCGCATGTTTACGTGGAGCGTTTAACGTTGAGCGCGCTTCGAGACACGCAAACCCTCGAAGTTTGTGGAACTGTGGCCGAAAAGTGTGTGTCTGTGTGTTTCCCTGCGTGTGTGTGTAGTCTAGCCAGCAGCCCTACAGTCTCGTTAGCTGTGGTCTGGCCGGGAGAGAGGGCCTCCGCCCGGTGCTGTCGGGGTGCGGTGGACGACGCTAAGGTTTCAGCCCCGCTGCCATTCTCAAGACGCTAAATATTCTGGAACCATACGCTGCCTGGCTGCCCCCCCCCCCCCTCCCCCCACCACCACCCCCTCCCCAACACGCGCACCAAACATGCAGGCATGCCCCTTTAACTAAACATACACGGTCTGGGGTCTCTCCGCAATGTGCTTGCTCAGGTTCGTCGGCGAGGTTGAGGGTGTAGCGCGCACTCACGTGCTCGTCGAGAGAAACATGCACACACGTATAGGGATTCTCACACACACACACACACACAATCTGGATAGTGACTTGAGTCCTTAATGGAAAAACCAGACATTTGTGTTTAGGTCGGGATGTCTCGCAAAGCAAGCCAAAGGGAAAAAGATGTCATTCGCCCCATCTTCCCTTGTTGTTTTCATGGTGGAGACTTTTCAAAGACTCCTGTCATCTCCTCCTCTTCCCCTCCTCCTGCTCTCTTCCTCATCCCCCCCCCCCCCCCCCCCAGTTCAAAAGAAGCTCGTATTTCGAACCTGGGTGAGGAGTCTGCCACTGCGGCGTTAGTTGTTGGGGGCATTTGACAAAAACGCAGCTCTCGTGAGCGAGAGGGCAGCGATGTCGCGGCGACGCGCGAAACACACGCCGCCGCGCACTTTCAAAAACGCACGCGCCTGCGTTGACAAAAAAAACACCCCCTCCAGACCTCCTCAAGGACCTCGATAATCACTCTCCCCTCGTGCTCACAAACACACACCTACACCTGCACACACACCCAAACACTGCTCTCTGACACACACCTACACCCGCACACACGCCCGAACACTAGCCTCTGTGTGCTGCGGGAAGCTTAGCTCAGGTGCGGCTGGGACGTGACGAGAAGTTCTGTGTAAACATTCGGGCGTGCAGCTGGTTCCACGGAGCCCGTGTTTGGGAACACATCCCGGGGGTAACGTATGAGGGGAATGAGGGTCACCGTACGTGTGAAGCGCAGAGCGATGATGTGGCAAGGTGCGAGCCCCCATAAGTGGGTATGTGTGAGCGCTCGCTGTGTGTGCGCGACGGACGCTCTGTCAAAGCACATGTTTCCGTTGCGCCGTTGACCTGCGGAGCTTGCGCTGTACGGGCAGGACCCGATGCGGTGCTGCGAACACATCCTGTCAGGAGCGAAAGAAAACGAGAGAGAGAGAGGGAGAGAGAACAAAGAGAGAGTGTGGCGTGAGACGAGAGATGTCACTGCGCCCTGTCAGTTTGCCGCCAATGCGGCCTCACCAGCTTGGGTTTCCTTTCATCCCCCCCTCTTCAGACTCTGCCGCCTTCTCTTCCGAGGAGATCGGCCGGGATAGATCAGAGAGAAAAGACAAGAAGGATGAGACGGGAAAAGAGATGGAGGACATCGAAGGAGTGGCAAGAAAAAGAATCGCTGGCCACTTGGATACATTTTTTTGAAGGATGTTGCCGGATTATAGGGGCCTGTTACCTCGTACGCCCTTATTTCCGGACCCAAGCATATACACAGTATCACGTGTTAGCTTGAACTATTCTCAGCACTCGAAGTAGCTCACAAAGCTCCTCTGAGGGGGACTGTATGGCGTTCTGTACTATTTGCTTCTACGCTGACCTTCAAGCACACAGCACCACTGTTTGGCTATTACTTCTTGCGCATTACATGTAGCTATTTAGCAGACGCTCTTATCCAGAGCGACTTACAGCAAGTACAGGGACATTCCCCCCCTGAGGCAAGCAGGGTGAAGTGCCTTTGCCCAAGGACACAGAGTCATGTCGGCCCAGTCAGGGTATGAACCAGGTACCTTCTGATTACCAGCCCGACTCCCTAACCGCTCAGCCACATGACTCCCCTCATTCAGACACTGGCTAAGCACAAAACTAGGGAACTAGTTTCCACTGTTTTAACAATGCTGTTGGAGGAAAGTAAGGCCATGTGTTCCAGGGTTAGACCAGGGTTAAATCCAGGGTTAGACCAGGGTTAGACCAGGGTTAGATCAGGGTTAGACCAGTGTTAGACCAGGGTTAGGTACAGGGTTACACCAGGGTTAGACAGGGGTAAACCAGGGTTAGGTCAAGGGTTAGACCAGGGTTAGGTCCAGGGTTAGGTCCAAGGTTAGACCAGGTTTAGACCAGGTTTAGACCAGGGTTAGGTCCAGGGTTAGACCAGGGTTAGACCAGGGTTAGGACCAGGGTTAGACCAGGGTTAGGTCCAGGGTTAGACCAGGTTTAGACCAGGGTTAGGTCCAGGGTTAGACCAAGGTTAGACCAGGGTTAGGTCGTTGTCTGACCAGGCAAAAATTTAACTTGTCACATGGATGTGTAAATGAGGGACAGCTTTCAGGCCTCGATTAGTCGTGAAGGATTTGCAATCGCCGGATGCGATGTGAGAGCAGTTGAGATGTGAGGATCGCTCCTGTGGGCGGACTAGAAGGATTACTCCAGGTTTAGTTTATGCAGAGAACGGCGAGATTGATGATGTCGTTACGAGCAGATCTGCCTCATTAGCGCTCCGACGCTGATCTATTTATGTCACCAGGCATGCGCTGGTTTAACGACTTTATGAGTTCTGATTAGTCTTCGTTTCATTTTTTATATAATACATTTGATTACTTGAGCACAGACATACCTACCTACTGGTCATTGCAGTTGATAATACATTGCGCACAATCGCTACATTTAAAGTACTCTTCCAATCTTGCCGAAAATGTTACACGCAATTAAACTGTATCAAACTCTCATTTATTGAATTTGAATTTCAGTATGGCGTTTAGGACACTCCTCTTAAGTTCTACCTCACCGTAAGCTTTAGATATGTGCGGGAAGAACTCATTTCCAAATGGAAGACGAGTTCTGCTGGTGCATGCTAGCTCTGGAAGCGTCCTCATTGGGGAAGATAGCGATGTATGGGCGGTGTATGGGCGGAGAGGCATGGGGTGGAGGGGAAAGGATGAGGGAGGGGGTTGGGGGGAGGAGGAGGGAGAGTTTCATCTGCGCGGCTCAAAGTCCTCCATTGTTGGGGTTCCTGCACACAGATGTGCTTCACAGCACCGGCAGGAAGGAAGGAATTTCACGCTCTGCGACGTTATCTCTCGATCTGCAGCTGCAGCTGCTACCAACTGCCCTCCTTCACCCTCCTCCATCTTCTCTCTCTCTCTCTCTCTCTCTCTCTCTTCATCTCTCTCCCCGTCATGAACTCTACGGGGCCATTTGTCACGTGTGTCATTACCTTGATGTGGTCGGAAACAAAGCTGTGGAGACGCACACAAGCGCACACACACACATGTTCGCACAAGAGCTAACACAAGCTAGCATTCATAAACACGTTCACACGGTCACAGGGGAGGGGAGGAAAGCAGCCTGTTTCCCCCAAAGAAATCTCCCTCTGCTGGCACCCTCACCTTTGACCCCACCCCTGTGGGCTGCCCCTCTGTCTCTGTCTCATGAAAGAGAAAGGTAAACCACATGCCCGTTGTCTCGACAGCCCATAATAAGTGACCTCCTGTGCGCTGTGCTGAGGACACAGGTGGCACAGACCCAGCAAGAGTCAGGCGTGGTGACATCACAGCTGCGACCGTAACACAGCGGTCGCCACTCCTCTCGCAACGGCCAATCACGTTCTGACGCAGCATGCTCACGCGGTCCTATCCTCAAAGTTATATAAAGTGCTTTATGGGTAGTTCTTGGAAACAAAGTGAATTCTGTTGGGCGGCTGATTCTATAAATGATTAACCGCAGCAAGTTAACATCCAGAATGTTCCATGGTAAGGACTTTTGGCCTGTTTGGTTTGCGCCATGCGGTCGCAACTACTGTTCAGAATCTCTACTGTTTAAAAAGACAATTTCCCCTGGAAAGAAAGCAGCATTTCTCAACGTCCCCTGATTGAGACCACAGAGAAACCCATTACTGTTCTGGATAACGGAGAATGCCCCTTAATACAAAGTGTTAAGGATGTTTTGAGCAGAGAGTGTAAATCGCTTCATTTACATTTGTTGGCTTCTGGAGAGGATTAGCTGTGTGACAGCAGACCTTCGCCATTACCTTTACCACAGATACACACACACACACACAGACACACACCTCCTATGCAGAGTGCAAAACGCAACGGAAGGAATCCTGCCACCTGCCACCAGCTCTTTCCAAAAGCCCAAGCTTCCATCTTGTTCCTGCCACCCAAGCCAATCACATGGCTGCTTTCAAGGGTACCACAAATATAAACAATACCACCCACGGGTGACACCTGGAGCCTGGCACCCACCCAGCCAGGCAACAACAGCAGCAGCAACAACAACAACGTGACGGGGGGTGGGTAGGGGGAGGAGGAGGAGGGAGGAGGAGGGGGGCTATTTCTGTGGACGGAAAGAAGCCTCACGCATTTACACCCCCTACAGCCCCCCCCACCCCACGCCGACCGACGTCAAGCCACAAATCGCATTCAGTACATTACTGGTGTACCGACACACACACACACACACGGGGCACATTAGCATTCAGTACATAGCCCTGTAGCGTGGACAGGCCAGGTCAGGGTGTCTCTGCCCACCTGACTGGAGGCTGACTGGGACGTGTCTCCGGAGCATGGAGATCTTTAACAGGCTGTTTGATTGCAGCGGTCAGAGGGGCCACCTGTAATGTGACGGGGAGGGGTGTGTGTGTTTGTTTGTGTGTGCGACTCTGTCAAGCTGTACTTTCATTTACAAATGATTATGAGCCTGGAGGCCTGTTTTTTCTCACCAGACAGCCAGACAGCCAGCCAACCAAACAGCCAGCCAGACAGCCAAACAGCCAGCCAGACAGCCAGCCAAACAGCCAGCCAGCCAGCTGACCAGCCAGCCAGCTAACCAGCCAGCAAGCCAACCAGTCAGCCAAACAGCCAGCCAACCAGCCATCCAACCAGCCAGCCTCCCTCCCTCCCTCCCTGCCTGCCTGTTAGTGATGTAATCTTCTTAACTCTAGGCCCAGAGCTTAAGCACTGATGGCTTTGATGATAGCTGTACCATTTGACCCCCTGACATGCTGCCTGGACCTCCACAGCCCTCTGATGCTGGCCAGCTGGAATCCAGCCTGACACACACACACACAGCCTGACACACACACAGCCTGACACACACACAGCCTGACACACACACAGCCTGACACACACACAGCCTGACACACACACAGCCCTCTACTGTGCGGGTGTGTTTTCTCTGCATGCATGAATATCTTAGTATTTAAATACTGACAAGGATGAATACATTCAGATCCAATTCAAGACGCGGAACAGCGGTTGTAGGTAAACAATATCGCTCGGCAACACCACCAGAACGGCCGCGCGCACACACACGCACACACATACACACACTTCCGTCCCGATACAGGCTTCATTAGTGGTGCAGGATTCTACCCAGAGTGCTTTGCATGTGATCTCTCTTCATTAGAAAGCGTCTCATCCTGACATGACGTGTGTGTCACAAATCTCCTCCCCGGGTCTCTGCCATGATTAAAAAAGGCAGAGAGGAGGAGAGTGGGAATGGGATTTGAAATGTGTGTGTGTGTATGAGAGAGAGAGAGAGAGAGAGAGAGAGAGAGAGAGAGAGAGAGAGAGAAATGTGGGATGAGAGGGGCAAGAGAGAGTGAAAGAAGAAAATAAATAGCGGCAGATCGTCACCTTCACCACTGAATGTAAGTGCACTTCTATGCACAGAAGTCTGTGTCACTGTGGGTTGCAAAGCTGCACTAAGACTTGATCCATCCCTGGCCATCCTCCCTTGACACACACACACTTGGCAACCATCCCTTCACTAACATGTCAATCAAAGTTTCCTCTAATATCCTGTAGCTTTTCTCTCCCATGAGGGTCTAACAAGGGCCCTGAATTTGTTTAACTATATGTTATGTGTGTGTGTGAATATATGTATAATTTTTTTGGGGGGGTTGTTGCATTGTGTGTTTTTAGGTCCTGACGTTAACTATAGCCCTCTATAGCACCAACACATAATTAGTAAACAAAATACACGCTCGCGTACTTTGCAGCAAGTGCACGTTTAGCGCAGCTCGCTTTTCACAACACCCGCACAGATGTAACATCTGTTGGCATGATACATTAAAGTCGCACATTAACATACATGCCCTCCCCGCCCCCCCTAATAAAACCCCGTTGTTGCAGGCCTGATTTCGTAGTCGTGGGGGGCTTCCGTGGATTTGCAGACCCACGATGAACGGCTGGTCTCCGCGAAGATTGCTGATCTCCCCGACCTTCGTCCAGCGTGACCGGTAGGATGTCCACAAAGCTCTCAGCTCTATCTGGTTACTATGTGTTCACTGTCCCTGTGCTGGAAACAAAACGGTGGACTGACCGAGCATTTAGTTTTGAGATGAGCGCCCAATTAGGTAGACGGCTGGAGCAGCCATCCTCCTCTGTACGTTGGGTCACTTTGAATGACGTTTCTAACGTCAACTATTAACACGCATGAATTGCTTTCGTGGCAACATCTACTTTTCCATGCATTTTCACAATTTCTTGTCTTCTCAAGCACACCTTCGTTTTTCTTCTTCCCCAATCCACCATCAGCAAATCCCACATCAGCACTACTATGAACTCTTCACAATAAAAGTACTTTTTCTAAATGATGACATCTAACATGGTTTCTTACCAATACGTCTTGACTTCAACCGTTAGTAAGCGTATCTTTAAAAACATAACATTTTAAATGTTGTTCTAGTTGGATCTAAATCTTGTTGTTATGATCAGTGACCTATGCTCTTTCGTAAAGCACTCTCTTGGAGGTCCCTTTGGATAAAAGTGTCCGCCAAATATGTAAATGTCATGTAAATGTACAACAAGGTTGTACCACCAGCTTATTTATAATGACAAAATATGAAAGGGGCGCGACCCCATCCAAATTGCGCTCCGATATGGAAGCGTGAAGTCCCTGTACTGAAAACTGTGGCCCTTGTTATCTTGGCTTCTCCTACCAGATCGATTCAACAGGTCCTGTCATTAAGTGCGAGCCGCAGAGAGCTCGAAAGGACAGCATTGTGACAGGTTCAGTCTGTGCGGTGGGTTAGTCCTGGGATCAGGCCGCAGACACACTAGGCTTGGCTTCCTCCATGTAAGCGTGTCTGAAGTACACTCTCATGGTATGTCGATTGAGCGTAACACTAAACCGGAGAGGTTTATTGGAGCTGCTGGCTGCACGGCCCAGACAAGGACTTATGGCAAAACCCAGGCTGCCTGTCTCGATGGAAAAACAATGGGTCTTTTCTCTCCTCAAACACGCACACACACACACACACATTGTCCTCACAGAAACACACACACACCATATGCATTACATCCTGATACAATAGACTCCTAAACTCCTGGCTTGCGCTGACTTGAACGTTAGCAGCCATCTTAGAGAGTGTAGAAGATTGAACGATGTAACCAGGGGTGGACTGGGACCAAAATTCAGACCTGGCATTTTCTGTCGAGCGGGGGGTGGGGGGGACTGTAGTCCGATACGAGCTAGCCACGATTCCCAAAGACGTCAGTTTTTTACTCGTTTTCCGACATTTAACCGAGAGCATCCGGTAATTTTTCTAAACAAAAGATTGTTATTAATAATCGTATTTCTTCGGCGGCCCGGTACCAACTGGGCCCACATTGGGTCAACGGCCCACCAGGACGATGCCCGGTATGCCAGATGGCCAGTCCACCCCTGGATGTAACCAATATTTCGGCGTGTTGAACAGGAAAGGACGTCGAACTTTTCGCAAAAGGGAGCGCCTGAGCGAAAAATTTTCCCCGACAGCATCAAAGCTGAATTAGGACTCTCTCCTCCCCAAAAATCCGGTTGCTTGAGAGGTTCGGAGGGCTGGAACTCGAGATGATTTGGCGAAATCTTGATCTCTTTTCGGGCAGTTGAAAGCCAGTTTTCGGTCTGGTACATGACATTCTTCTGGTGGTTGTGAAGTGCCGGAGCTGAGATGGGGGGTTTGTTTAAACGAAAGGTACAGAGTGGACTGCTGAGAGAGGGCAGACGGTGAATCTTCCTCATTGGCCAAAATTTTTCTCAATCCCAGCCTCAAAATGGCTCTAAGGAAAGTACACAACGTAGTAAGACACAATTCCTGTCTTATTAGGAATCTATGGCAGAGAAAGAGAGAGAAAGAGAGAGAGAGAGTGACAGAGAAAGAGAATGACGGAGAAAGCGAGAGCAATTTCTTGAAAAATTGTCCGTGCGACTGCGGTCATGCATTTCATCGCAGACAGCGATAGTGTCATTTCGTACCATCAGACAACTGTCTGGTTTCACGAGCTGTTGCAAGCACCCACTGAACAATTACAGAGCCTACTCCTTCTTTCTGAGGGGCCCTCTTGCACACAAGGCTCTCCAAGGAAGAGTAAAGTTAGCACGAACGAAAGAGAAGGACAATCGGAGAAATTAGACCGATGCACTTCGCATGTTCAGAATCCGGATTCATTTCGGTTGTGTTCTAGAATCGCCTCAACAGAACCAACCAGAACAGACTGCATTTGACTCGTCTGAATCGGTGCTAACGTAGTGTGACAATCCAATTACATCAACTTATGGCGCAAACATTCCAGTCAATCTGCCCATTATCCGAGCTGTCTTCTATGACTGCAAAATCACAGTTATGATTTTCTCATCAACGCTAACTACTTGAACAAACGCGCGTCTGCCACACACACGTACTCGACGCACGTTCGCTTCACGGAGGCACAATGATCCACCTGTGTTTTTCAAACCCCTTGGTGGATCCGATATGTCTGCACAACAGCCGAGTGGAACATTGAAGAGGATCCTCTGGGTGTTTTCAGGTGCACAATTACTGACGCACGCATGCTTACTGCAATTTCCACCCCCTGGAGGACAAATAAAGGTTATCTAATGCTAATCTTCACCAAGGAGAGAGACAAGCCCGGGAAAGCCAGGGAGTCAGGTGGTTAAGGCGTTGGGCTCGTGGTCGGAAGGTTGTGAGTTCGATTCCCGGCTGTGGCTACATGACGTAGTGTCCTTGGGCAAGGCACTTCACCCTACTCGCCTCTGGGGGGTATGTCCCTGTACTTGCTGTAAGTCACTTTGTTAAATGACTAAATATAAATCACTACATATAAAAGGGCCCGTTTAAAAATAAATCTGAGAGAGATTAAACGATTCGGATCGGGAGGCTGCTCCCCTCTGGCAGGAGGCCATCAGGACCAAAACCTCTCGCCACAAGAACAGCTTCTACCCATCTGCTGTTGCCGTCTTCAATGGGGCCTCACAGTGACATTGTCATTAACAACACCCCACCACCCACATCCAGTCAATCCCACTGCACTCTGTACAAGCCACTTGGACACTTGATCACTTTGAGCAGTAGTATATATCTATTCTCATTTCATATAGAGTCTATACTTTAGATATTTTGTACTATTTATTTATTTATCTTTTTGTACTATTTATAGTTTTTATTATTATTATTTACTATTTTAGACAAGATGATTTCTCTGGTCATGGCTTGCTGGCTCAGCATAAAATATCCAGGAGGAACAGAATAAATTTATGATAGGGACATACACAACGCTTTATCTTCCGCTAGCCAGCGATGTCTGTTATAAAACATGTGAACGCTCGCTCCGGGCTTGCTGTCTTCATCACTGCAGCTGCTGGTGTGCAGCCAGCATCCCCTCCTCTCCTGTTACTCACCGCAGGGAAATGGAGCAGGTTTAAACCATGCCTAGTGTTCAAGCGGGCGTGATGATCGCTTCTGGTCACAGGTGCAATATTGGATCTGTGGCAGAGAAAAAAGAGCATGATGGAGAGATGAAGAAAGAGGGATAGAGAGCGTTAGATTTGCCCAATTGACAAAAACTGTAAAAAACTTACAAATATGGCTTTATCAATCATATATGTCAGACTCTTGGTCAGGCGTACTCATTCCACAGGAGTTCAAAGGTCAGATAAGCTTTGAATGTTGTGATTTGGTCGAGAACCAGTCGAGAAATAGGAAAAACCCAGTGCCTGAAACTCTGCCCTCTCTTAGACCAAACACAGCGAAGCTGCCTTCCAGATGTTTCCTGGCCCTGTTAGCAGTACAGCAGGTGCTGCTCAAAGTTATTGGGATCTGTTTTCTCTCAAAAACCGGCCAACTAGCCCTAATGAAAAGAGTTTACATTCATCGATAGTTTTTTTGGTTGCGTGGCTGCAGGCTGTAGCAGGGAACATGCGCCACACGCTAAGGTTATTTTCGAAGTTGTCTTTTGATTCTCGTTAAAAAGCCTGATATCGTGCCGCTGTGTCTCATCTGAACCGTGGCGGCTCGACCGTGTTGTTTGTGCAAGTCTCCATAGCCGGGCGTTCCACAGAGAGGCTGCCCACCCATGGAAAAACACCTAGTACACACCGCTGAGCACACTGTGTCTACATGGAGGAGGAGAACACACAGAACCCAGAGCCTGGAGGGAGGGAGGGAGAGAGAGCAAAAGAGCGAGGGAGAGAGAGAGCGAGGGAGAAAGTGAGAGAGCAAGGGAGAAAGGAAGAAAGGGAGCAAGGGAGAAAGGGAGAGAGAGACAGAGGGAGAGAAAGAGAACGAGAGAGCGAGAGAGAGAGAGAGAGAGAGCGAGAGAGAGAGAGAGAGAGAGAGAGCGAGAGAGAGAGAGAGAGAGAGGGTAAACTGTGCTGCTGCACTCGTGTTTTCTTTCAGCTCATTCATCTCTCCATAGGACTCCTACCAAAACAGGGCATAATCGAGAGGGGCCTAAAACCACAGAGTCCAGCTCCAGCTTCCCCTCCACACCCTCCAGACAGCGGCCAGGCACGCAATCCCCCTGACCCAGACTGTCCAACACCACATCCCCAGAAGAAGAGTGTGCCTCAGTCCATTCACTGATACACCACTGATAATACTGTCTTGATCAGGTCATTAGACGCAGCAGTTACAGAAAACTACAAGTACCAGACTTTTTTCATTTCCGGGCTGCTTTATCAGGCAGTCAACTCATAGCATCAGTATACGAGTGGAAGGCCTAACCTTGACCGAGGTAAACAAGTGAAACCAGCTTGACCCTCGACAGCACGTAATTGAAAAGCGCCAGTTAGCGTCCGCGTCTCCGAAGTCGCTAATCGGGGCCAGTGTTCAGATACGGCACCGACACAGCAGACGCTCGCTAGATCGACGGAACCTGCGCCCCGTCCGTGTTGCCCTTTGCGGAGGATGTGGGGGGGGGAGGAGGGAGGAGGAGGGGTCGGCTAGTGCCACAGCCTCGGGACCCACTTTGTTGAGATAACAAGGCATTATCATCTCCTTGCGGGCAACTCTGAAGACTGCAGCGGGGGGTGGGGCGTTGGGGGGTGAGGCGGGCTGTCTCCCATTTGTGCTCCATCCTCTCCTCTCTTCTTTTGCCCTCATTTCCCACCCTCACACCCCCAGGTTAAAATGTATGACCCGGAAGCACGTAAAAGTTTGCAAGGGGGAGGGGGGGAATGGGGAGGTGCTGAGAAAGAGAGAGGAGAAAGCGGGGGGGGGGAATATGGTGGATGAAAAAGATGGAGGGATTGTTTGCTTGGAAGGGGAGCGAAAGAATGAAAGAGAGAGAGGGGAGCATCTCCAAGCCCTTTGAAGAGGACACGCACGGTGCACAATCACAGCACATACTTCAAAGAGCCTTCGTTAAAACCTCGCCCGGAGACTAAAATAACCCCCCCTCCCTCTCTCTTTCTCCCCCTCCCTCTGCACTCAGCCATGGTGACATCAGGTAAAGAGGGAAATCAGGAGTGAAGGGAGCGGAAGAAAGAGGGGGGGGGGGGTGGGAGGGATGAGACGAGGGGGGCTGGGGGGGGGGGGGAGAGAGAGAGACCAGCCATGCGGCGGGAAGCGATCTCAGGGGCCGTTAGTGCTGTTTTCACATGTGGATGCTCGGAAGTCGGGCGGCTCGGCGGGGTTAAGGCGTCGGGGCTAGCGATCGGATGGGCCGCGAGTTCGATTCCCGGCTGCGACAACGTGACGTTGCGTCCTCGGGCGAGGCGCGTCACCCGACTTGCCTCGGAGGGGAGTGTTCCTGTACTTGCTGTAAATTGCTATGGATAACAACGTCTGCTAAATGACTAAATGTACATGTATGTTTACAGAGGAATCTTCTTCTGCATAAACATGTACCGTTGTTTTGCTTAGATTACTTTGTGCATTCGAATTTTGAATAATACGACGTTCAGAAGGCTGACCTTCGTGGTCGACCTAAGCACAAAGACGAGACGTCGTCATGGACATGGCAATCTAATTCAAGGCAATCAACCAGTCCAGGAGGGCCTCGCTGTCACAAACACAACGTAGGAAAACAGCTTCGTAATACTCTCCAGACGTCGTTAGAGAGGCTAAATATAGTCTCCGCCCACGAGAGCGGAACACTGTTTCTGCGCGCTTCAAAATGACACCGACTGCCACGTCAGCCCGATTGGTCGCTCGGCGTCCGTTAGCCACCTGTCCGTCCACGCATGAGAGCAGATATAGCGGAGTCATTTGGCAAATCTGTCTCTCAGCAGGTAGATACGGATCACAAGATGAGGACCCCCAGTGGCCATTTTGTCAGAGAGCTGGCTGATAGTACAGAGAGAGAGAGAGAGAAAGAGAGAGATCGAAGTGTAGATAGGTAGAGCTAATGTAAGGTATGACAACTTTATCCTCCACTTACAGTAAATTGACGCGTAAATACGCATGCAGCAGAAGATAAATACAGTAATTTTCCATATTTTCCAATTTTCTCCGAATATTATTGAGGTGGAGACAGATACTATTGAAACGATCTGTAGTACACTGGTTCTAGATTGTCGATACTACAGTAGGAGATAGTCTCAAAAGATATCACAGCAGGCTCGTTATAAGTCATCTTCTCAGATCAGAGAAATAGGAAGAGCATATTTGCGCCCTGGCCTCCTCCTGTGATACAAAATGGATTCTCACTTCTCTGTCTCTCTCTTTCTGTCTTTCTCTCTCTCTCTCTCTCTTTCTTTCTGCCTCCTTCTATCTCCTGTATCAATGTGTTCCACGTCCAGGCCTATCTTGTTCATCAACGTTCTCCACGGGCCCCTGTAAGGAACCGCATGTGCACCAGTTAAAAGGGTTCCGCTCAGAAGTGTGACTTGAGCTGCGAGCGGCATACTCCCCAGAGGTCACTCTCTCTTTCCCTCTTCCTTCTGTCACGGTCTCTCTCTCTCTTTCTCCAACTCTTCATCTCCTCCTCCTCCTCCCCCATCCCCTCTTCCATACCACGGTCTCTCCAGAGTTTTCGAGATAATTAGATTATAATGAGTATAAACGTTCCCATCAGAACCAGGCTTTCACTCTCCTCAATGCTCTCCAGTCGCTGTGGAAACAGAGAGGCGCTATCGTGTTAGCGCTGCGTTAGCAAGGCTGGGAAGGAGAGATGCGGGTTCCCAGGGGCCATGGGGGGAGGGGGGGACCGCGGGAGTGTCTTTGTGTTATCAGACCCCGCTTAATAACAACCTCATTGATTGAGTGGTAAAGCGAGAAGCCTGTCACTGTGAAAACTGAGTTTGTTGCGTGTAGGGGGAATGATTCGGCGTTAGAATTTCATGATGAATAAGAATGTCATAGGACAGCGCCGGCAGCGAGGGATATTCATTTTCAACGCTCGTCGTACGCGAGCCAGAGTGGGCGGGGATTAAAGATATTGGTGTCTGGAGAACAGTTAACTGAGCAGTGTTTGGTAAGCCAAGGGAACTGAACATCGCCTGTGCGAGCTCTGGGAGGACACGGTCATGCGTGACAATCCAAACCAAACGTTAGACCGTCTGAAGGATGGATGTCTGGGCTCCGTCCGTGCTGTGACTGGACCGGGAGGCGATGTGACTGAAGAACCCTCCTCCGTGGAGCTTCGGGGGGCCGAACTCTTGTCTCGCCGTGTTCATTTGGTTTCAGACAGGCACGGTGAAACTTTGCCTGCTCCAGAGATGCCTCTCATCTCTCCGACACGACCCAGGCTGGAGGAGACAGAACTCAGCCCGCCCCCGAGTTCCCCCTTCCTCCTCCTCCCCTCTTTCCCGACCCCCCCAAGGGGTCCAATTAGCCCGGCACCAGGCCTTTTCGGCTGGAAGGGAGTTGCGGGGGAGGGGGGGGGGGGGGGGGGCAGTGAAGCACCTCCCCCCCCCTCCCCCCTACCCCTCTCCCCACGCCCCAACCCCTCCTTCTGGCTGGGCCTGTCTCAACTAATCCGATAAAAAGGGTCTTTTCGACACACGGGAGGCACATTTGAATCGGAGTGTGTTCCCGCCGCATTGCGAATGCATTTTCCAGTCGGAGCAGCTTGTTCCGGTTTGACAGTATACGCCCCTGTAATAAAGCCTCGCCTGGGGTCTGTAACCACACACACACACAGAGGTGCTACGTGTCCGCGCTGCCCCTGGCCTAGCCTCCGAGCATGAGCCCTGATGAAGCCTGACAGCTTGTTTACCTTGGACACCGTTCCCTCAGCGTTTCCGCATGGTTTGGCGCTGATTAACAGTCGGTGTGCGAGCCTCTTTATTGAATTAGTTCCATCTTACAGCGAAAAAGGCAGACGAGCGCACAAAGAGAGAAGGAGACTGTTCTTTAACCACGGACCACCCCTTGCCCTTTCTATTCCTTCCCTCCATCCCTCTCTTCTCCCCATGCCGTCATTGAGAGGGGCGATAAATTCGGGCTCCGGTGTAACACATTGACCCCCCCCCCCCCCCCCCCCCCCTCCCCCCCTCCTCCTCCCCCTCCCAACCTCAAATCAAAACATAAATATGGCAGCCATTCTGGGGGCTTGTAATTCCTGGTAGCAGGGTACAAAAACACACTGGGAGTAACTGTGAGTCATGCAAGGGAGGAGATACGCCCACGCCCCCCGTTTCCCCCCCCCCCCCCCCCCCCACCCCTTTGCCTGGTTCTCATTGGTTTCCCCCTTCCCTTCCCTCCCCGGCTGAAAAGACCCACTGTGACTGGTATGGATTGCTGCTGGGCAAATATCACATTGTGGCCCACCGTGACCTTGTTCTATAGACAGAACCATTTGTCTTGTAGAAGAACAAGCACTTTGAAAGCCTTGATAGCTTTATCACGACCACCTGAGCCGAAGGAGAAAAAGATACCAAATTGGATACTCCGATGTACGGACGTCAGCACACACACACACGCGCGCGCGCGCTCTCCCGTCCATAGACGCACACACACGCTCTCAAACACACACACACTATCACACACACAGCAACAACACTCAAAGGGGAGTTTTTATTCGGCTTGTTTTGCCACTCCGTACATGGTAGAGGGTTCGAACATGAAAAAAATATAATAAAATCCTCCGTTTTATGTGCCTTATCTCTCCCTCCCGCAATGCTCTACCCGTCCCACCTCTGCTGCTGACAGACATCCACATTTTAGAATTTTTGGAACATCGATCCGTACGGATTACAGATTAGACGCCCAGTCAGATTGAACACTCATTGGTTGGTATTATTATTATTACTATTATTGAAATCTGATACGATTTCTCTGTAACCCACAAGATAAAACAAATCATAATCTCTGGTAATCTGAAATCAATCCCAGACGTGCATGCGAGCAAAACAAAACGAACGGCCACGCTCCAGATATCTCTAAACTGGCGGCAAAAAAAACTTCCGTCTTCAGCCACAATCGCGGAAAGACACGCGGATCAATAACGACTCGCCAAATCTATATTAGGCCACAATGTTTATTCAGTAGTGTTGTTTCAACATATAGGTACAATACTGTCTGTTTTTGTAAGACAAAAAAAAAAAGACAAAAAAAAGACGGTGACCGCTTTACAGTCATCTGCGCTCACAGAATGCCAGTCATTTCATCAGGCTCACGAAGAGCAGGTACTTCTTCCAATGGTAGGCACTTTGAAGGTTTCAAACATTTGTGAATATACATTTATATATATATATATATATATATAATATCTTTTCATATACTAATAAGCAATTTGACTCAATGGTCAGGTCTCTAGTAGAAAAAAGAAAGACAAAAAGCCAAACAGAAAGAGGGGAAGCGAAAGACAGATGAGAAGAGAGCGTGACTGAAGGAAAGAGGGATGATGTGGAGAGAATGTTCCGGGGTTCTTTGGGCTGTTGCGTTTTGCAGCTCAGTATCTCCTGAGCGCAGGGAAGAAGGAAGGGGAGGGAGGGAGGGGGGGGGGGGGGGAGGGGGGGGGGAGGGGGCGCAGAATGAACCATACAGGAGGGGACTGGCAGACAACTGGACCTGTGCCAGTCGGCTTATCGATGGAAAGATCCAGAGAACCAGACAGAGAGGGTTTTAGAAAGGGGAACATGGGCGGGGCCAAGGGCCAATGGTCAGAGACACGTTCGTTGCCCCGACTAGGAGCTGCGTCTGTGTGTGTGTGTGTGCTAAAGACCAGAGAAAAGGCGGATGAATATGCGATATGAAGTTGAATGCAATTAAATTAAACCCCCCAAAAAATCGGATTCAAAGAACAACCTCCAAACTGCATACATGCTGTATGAATTTAACTTTTCTGATCGAAATAGCTTTTCAAGACCAATTCCTGGGTATCGACATAATATTCCAGGATACATTTTTTTTCAATAAGAGCTACACGTAAAAGAAATAATACACAGAGAAAGAAGACGTGTTTTACAATGAACTAAACTGCTGTGAGAGTGAAAATATTGTACATTGTAACTTGAAAGGAAACATTTACATTGACCAGCGTATGATGAAGTCTTCGAAGAGCTTCATGGAAACTACAAAAGGCATTTTTAACATCTGAGAAAAAAAAGATAAATTAATGAAAACACATTTCATAGATCAACATCAGACATGCTAGGACAAATGAGAATTGAAAGATGGATTGATACAGAATAATTATATTCAATTATTTTCACTTTTAAAAATGTCTTTACAAATACATACTGCTACAGTTAAAAAGTAGTCAGTAACTAAAACCAGCTCCTTTGACGAAGACAGATGAATACACTTTCCCCCGCACCTCTACACATCCTGGTTTTGTGTTCTTTTTTCAACCTTGTCAAATAGCACACAACATTTTCAAATACACTGAGATTTGCCATAAAGTAAGCAATGCTTGATTTTTATTTCAAAAAGAAGAAAAGGTCTTAATTACAATAATCTATGCGAAAGCTTTCCTTTATGTTATTTTTTCTCTTTCAACTTTTGTTTTTCTCCATTTTTTTCTTCTCTCTTTTTCACTCATTTTTGTATGTATTCGAACAGGTGTCAACTGTCCCTGTGATTCGTCAATCTCGTGGTGGGGGGGTGGGGCTTTATGCGTAAAACTCCTTGGTGGGGGCCTTCTGATAGGCTGCTCCGGAGGGCTTCCTCTCGCCCAGGTCGTAGCTTCCCTCGTCCTTCTTCCTCATGCGGTAGACCAGGAGGAGGATGAGGAAGATGGCGAACAGGAAGCCGATGACCCCGCCCGCAATGACGGCTGAGGAAGGAATGAGAAGAGAGAGAGAGAGAGAGACAGAGAGACAGAGAGACAGAGAGAGAGAGAGAGAGAGAGAGAGAGAGGGAGGAGGGGTCAGAAAGACACGTAAACCTTCCTGAATACAGAGAACATTCCGGATCACCCCCTTAACCTGCTCTCTGTGGTGTAAATCCCAGTTACGCTGCTATGAGGGGTCTTTATAGGTCTTAATCTGTTTAGGGGTCTCATGGTGAAATGATCTCCCGGGCCCAGCGCTACACTCTGGTTTCCACATGTGCGTCGGGGGGCCCGCCGGGGCCCCCTGGGTAGAGGCTGGCGCAGGGCTAACCAATCTGTGGCGGGGAGGGGTGCTGGGTTGCGGTGTGGAGAGTATTGATGTAAATTAGATTAGCGACTATTATGGTTGGTAGGGGCCATCGGGGAGAGGCAGCCCGGGAGACGGAGAGAAGGGTAGCCAGTGTTGCACAGCACTGACCCGGGTCTTCCTCTGGCCTCCATTAAAGTCCTTCAGTATAATAGCAGAGCGCGCCTGACGCTAACCGAAAACATGCGAGCGGGACAGCGAAGCTAGCCGAGAAAAGCTACGTATCGTCTTGCAAAACCTCCCCTATCGAAAGCGTTCTGGGAAGTTCTTCTCTCCCTCTCTCTGCACACACAGAGTGATGTCATCTTGTTGGCTGAACTTCACGCTGCCCTGCAATACATTTTCGACTACAATCTTCGTCCGGCCGACACGTTGATCCGCAGCGACGTAGGAATAGCGCAGAAGATAAAGGCTGGTTCGTTGGCCCTTTCGATTTAGAACTGAGAGACACAAGCTACGCTGCGAGGCCATACGTTTACGAAAATACATTTACGTTCCGGAGCGACTTACAGCAACTACAGGGACATTCCAACCCTGAGGCAAGTAGGGTGAAGTGCCTTGCCCAACGACACAACGTCATGTTGGCACAGCCTTCTGATTTACTAACCCGGACACCCTAACCACATGACTCCCTAAGCACCCCTCTGTACGGGTCACATCCTGCTGAGATATACGGGGAGAACATGCAACATAGCTACGTGTTAGCTTTATACACAAGGTGTGGATGGGCTGGGCTGGGCCGTCTAGCCTAACTGGAGGAGGGGCCGGACTCATCGGCAGCCTACTGTGATGTGAACTGGAGAAGGTCCCTCGGGGCCGGACTCATCGGCAGCCTACTGTGATGTGAACTGGAGAAGGTCTCTCAGCGAGATGGAAGTGGAGTTGATTAAACCAGTTATTTTCAGACCCGCAGGCTGGTGCAGTTTAAAAGGCTTCTCAGATGAATAATCAGGTATGGCTGAACTTGATTTAGTTCAATCAGCCGTTATTGGACGTTATCAAGGGGATTATGGGGACTAAGCATGTTAAATGCTGTGCAGAATATTGTGTGATTTTTCTGCATGGTAATCAAACTCTGTTATATTTACAGTCATTAGCAGATGGTAAAGTATACATTTCTACTCTGGCGTGGGTGGGTGTGTGTGGGTTTATTTGTGTATGTGCGTATCTGTGTATTTCTGTGTGACACGTGGCCGTGTGTGTGTGTGTGTGTTTCAGTGATGGTGGGGGCTGTGTGTGTGTGTTTTAGTGATGGTGGGGGCTGTGTGTGTGTTTCAGTGAAGGTGGGGACTGTGTGTGTGTGTGTGTGTGTTTTAGTGATGGTGGGGGCTGTGTGTGTGTTTCAGTGATGGTGGGGGCTGTGTGTGTGTGTTTTAGTGATGGTGGGGGCTGTGTGTGTGTTTCAGTGATGGTGGGGGCTGTGTGTGTGTTTCAGTGATGGTGGGGACCGTGTG
>CM059334.1:3946137-3980387 GCA_030340685.1 Protosalanx chinensis | reverse complement strand
ATTTCTTCAAACCGCAAGCTTTGCAACAGTATCATGTACACACTTAAGAGTACCAGAGAACAGCTCAGCGATAAGAAATAAATAAATACTACATAAAACACCATGTTGCAGGTCCGGTAAGTCTCTGCACTGTAAAACAATTGATGTTGCGGCCAGAATTCCATCTTCCCAGTGGGATGCAGCAGATGGGATTTATGGGATGGAAACGAAAGAGGACAGAGGAGCTTCTTGCTCGGGTTTCTCAGCATCCAAACGAAAGTTAAATCATCCTAGAATAAGGCCAGCCTGCGAGGGGAAAGAGACAGAGAGAGAGAGACACACACAGAGAGAGAGAGAGACAGAGAGAGACAGAGAGAAAGAGAGAGAGAGACACAGAGAGAGAGACAGAGACACACAGAGAGACAGACAGACAGAGAGACAGACAGAGAGAGAGAGAGACAGTGACAGAGAGAGAGCCTTTTGCGGCAGATTAAAATCGTTTCAGCTTTCCAAAGCAAACAGCTGTCTGACCTATGAGGGGACTGGGGGTTGCTACATTCCAGGGGGCTCAAGCCACCTCTGCCCCTCTCGGCCCCCATCCCCCCAACCCCCCCGACTTCAGCTGTGCCCGGAGCTGGAGCCATAGAGGAAGGCACTTTACTGTGTATTTCCCTTCGACATAGGAAGACCGCCACTCTGAATATGTGACTAAGTGGGATAGTGTGTGCGGAGTGCTTGGGTACCTCCAGCCCTGGGTCCAGCAGCCTACCTGGACAGAACAGAGGCTTTAAAGGGACACAAACCGAGGTTTATGTGCCCATAAAGGCTGAGCAAACCTTCCAGGAATGAGGTGGGATTAAGCACAGCAGAGATGGCTGCTCTCTCTCTCTCTCGTTCTCCCTCTATCCCATTCTCTCTCTCTCTCCCTCTCACTTGCTCAGTCTCCTTCTATCTCTCAATGTTTTCGTTTCTTTTTATCAAACGCGATTACTATGTAAATAAGTCAGCAGCTTTCACAACAGTCAACAAACACGGCCGTCTTATTTATTATGATTGGGAGAATTCGCTGCCCCGCAACGTATCTGACTCAAAGAGCACGACCACAAGGTACGTGAGCCACAGGAACACTAGAAAAACAGGAGGGGAAAGGGCTTGACTAATTTGCTCCAGGCTGACAATTAGCCAGCCTGTCTGAATTGAACATGGGACTGGACTCATGATCAGTCAGGTGGCTGAGCGGTGAGGGTGTCAGGCTAGTAATCAGAAGGTCCCTGGTTCAAACCCCCCGGCTGCGCCAACATGACGTTGCGTCCTTGGGAAAGGCTCTTCACCCTATTTGCCTTTGGGGGAATGTCCCTGTAAGTCGCTCTGGAGTGACGACTAAATTAAAATGTAAATGAAGAAGCTGATAGCAGCCAGACCAACAAAATCCCCTGAACTTTGCTCCAGCTTGGAACGCGACACAGCGCCGGGGTCTTTATGACTTCCTGTCTCTCGTTGTATTGTTTCCTGAGAGGAGGAAAGCCAATTTCACGCTTTCCAAGGACAAAAGACACATGCTGACAGTCTGACTGGCTGGATGGTTTGAGAACAACAGCCCACAGTTAAGCACATGCACGTAAATTTCCTCTGACGTATATCTCTGTGTTTGTGTTCCCACCTGCTCCCATCGTGCATTAGGCCTGACTGACATCATCCAGACCACTGAATATTTCAGAGGCAGCCTAATTAAAGGCCGTCTTGCTGAGGAACTGCAAGATCCTAATGAGCCTACCATAAATGTCAGACACCCATGAAGTCTCTAGTGGGACATGCTGCTCATGCCTCAGAGTGATGTGGAGCTAGTCTTGTGGAGCTATAGTCTTGTGGAGCTATAGTCTTGTGGAGCTATAGTCTTGTGGAGCTATAGTCTTGTGGAGCTATAGTCTTGTGGAGCTATAGTCTTGTGGAGGTCATTTTGTGGAGCTATAGTCTTGTGGAGCTAGTCTAGTGTAGCTATAGTCTTGTGGAGCTATAGTCTTGTGGAGCTATAGTCTTGTGGAGCTAGTCTAGTGGAGCTATAGTCTTGTAAAGCTAGTCTAGTGGAGCTAGTCTTGTGGAGCTAGTCTAGTGGAGCTAGTCTTGTGGCGCTAGTCTAGTGGAGCTAGTCTAGTGGAGCTAGTCTTGTAAAGCTAGTCTTGTAAAGCTAGTCTTGTAAAGCTAGTCTTGTAAAGCTAGTTTTGTGGAGCTAGTCTTGTAAAGCTAGTCTTGTGGAGCTAGTCTTGTGGCGCTAGTCTAGTGGAGCTATTCTAGTGGAGCTAGTCTTGTAAAGCTAGTCTTGTAAAGCTAGTCTTGTGGAGCTAGTCTAGTGGAGCTAGTCTTCTGGATCTAGTCTTGTGTTGGTAGTCTTGTGGAGCCATAGTCTTGTGGAGCTAGTCTTGTGGAGCTAGTCTTGTGATGTTAGTCTTGTGGAGCTAGTCTTGTGATGTTAGTCTTGTGGAGCTAGTCTTGTGATGTTAGTCTTGTGGAGCTAGTCTTGTGATGTTAGTCTTGTGGAGCTAGTCTTGTGATGTTAGTCTTGTGGAGCTAGTCTTGTGATGTTAGTCTTGTGGAGTATTGTATTATGTATGTATCTTGTATTGTCTGTACAGACCAGGCCATATCAACCCTGCGGTGTTCACCTTCTCAGACTACGCTGGTGCTCTTTCTGCCTGCATCTCCAGGACCCAGCTCCCCATCCCTGTCCCAGCCCGACCCAGCCCGACCCAGCCCGGCTGAAGTCTACTCTGGGGTAAGGAACCAGAACATTCCTGGTTCCTGTTGAACAGTTTTGATACGCGAGGGAAAGCGCCGGGGTCTTTGTGAGCTGTGAAACTGGAGAGGCTGGGAAAGAGAGTTCACCTTGCAGTGGTTTCAACCGAACAGAGCTGGAGACGAAGAACACCAGCACCAGCAGGCCTCTAGGACCTGCAGTCTCAAACAAGAGGCTGGGGAGGGAAAGGGAGAGAGGGAGAGAGAGAGAGAGACCGAGCGGAACGAGAGGTGGCACACAGAGAGACTTTTAAGTGCTTTCCGTGAAGCAGATCTCATATTCTGTAGCCCAATCCTCGAGACCCCCTAGCAATAAATCTTAAAAGTAGTTCAGCTCTGTGAACGATCTGGATTTCCCTCCACCCGGGAGCTAGGACAGACAGACTTGCATGTAACACACTGACACGTTGTTGTTGCACTTCAACAACAGTAAAAAATGGTGGTTGGGTGTGTAAAAATTGATTTCAGTTGCTTCATCACTGGAAATGGAAGGGAAGAGCTTGTTTGGTCAGGATGTGTAAAAAAGTGGGAGAGTTCGTGGCGAATGTTTACTCTTTGTCTGACCTTTAAGGTGGACAAAGAGAAAGGAAATTTCCCAGTGGATCCCCCTTGTTCAAAAAGTGCGTCCGTTGGTCGAAACCTTCCAGAAGGTTCCTGCGACCCACATCTGCAGCGCCTCAAGGCTTCCGCTGAATATATCTGCCTCAAAGAGACTTTTCATTCACCAAAACTTTTCTTTTCGCATTCCTGTGTGCATCGAAAGCGAGTTCTGTCAACAACAATTCCACGGCCAACTTTGTGCGCGAGGCCGAGAGCATGCAAGCAATGAAACGTTGGCATGAACAATGGATGGAAGCTTTTGTTGAGATCCAGCTAGTGAAGATCAAAGAAAGTTTTTTTTAACTCCTCTATTCACCTGCAGCCCATCAGTCACCCTTCCTCAGCCTTCTACTCTGCAGGAACCGCAACAGAAGAAGCCGGACGAGGAGAAAGGCGGAAACCAAAAGAAAAGGAAATGAGTAGTTGGTCTCCCTCAGCTTGGTCGGTGATCCTCTGCTGAGCGTTTCCATCCATCCCTCCATCCCTGGACACACATTAGTGTGAGAAGCAGCCCTAGCTTATTACAGGAAGCAGCTTCTGGGCTCTCTTCAAAGCCCTCATCTCCCTGGCTCCGTACCTCTGCTCTCCAGGGCTGGGGGGGGCGGAGGCTAAGGGGGGGCCCAGCTGGCAGCCAGGCTGCTTCTGGGTCAGCTGACGTGGGGGTCCAGGAAGAAAGTCTCTCGTGTCCCGTTTACTTGGGTTGCTGCTCAGCCAGCTCGTGGAAAACCTTCCTTCCTGGCGAAAATAGACGGCTCGGAGAAGACCTGCCAAGCCGTCTCTTTCAGACGGGGAAAACAGGCCTTCTTTTCTCTTATATCCTCATACGACCCACCAGGCAGCAAGCAGGCAGCCAGGCAGGGCAGATGGAAGGATACACCGATTACACAGAGCTATCTTATCGTTACTGCATCGCTAAATGGAAGAGAAATGTTGCCAACCCTACCCTGCCCGCTTCATCCCCCATACACATGTCTAACAATGTTTACAAATCCTCCTGAGTGCGTGTTATGTAAAGTCCTGCTCAGCCTACCTGGGCTGCAGGCAGTCCTCGGGTTAGCCAGGACACACACACACACACGGACAGAGAACAGCATATAACCCCTCCCAAACACACACAAGCTCTCACACGTAAAATAAATATGTACTGTCACACACAAGGACACGTGTTCTCTAGCATGCTAGCATGTCCTGCAGCCATCTACCTGCCTATTAGTTCCACCATGTGTGTGCGAGTGTTTGTGTGTGTGTGTGTGCACACTCATGAGTGCATGAGTGTGTATTGCTTTTGGAGATGAATGTGTCCTTTCGGACCAGGAAGTGGCTGTCATATTCCCCCCAAACGCAAGTGCTTCTGCCTAGGAGTGGGTGTTTGTGTGTGTGTGTGGTTGACTATGCCGTCAAGGGAGGGACTTCCATTAGAAGTAATCATCCCCACCGTCATCATCATCACATCCACCACCATCTTCATCATCATAGCAGCACTTAAGCATCTGTTAAGGAGTTCTAGTTCTCTGCACTGCAACCCTCGCTCTGCAGGAAGGAATCCTTAGTCAGCTACGCACCCCAGACCCACCCCCATGCCGCTCTGCTGGTCCCTCCCCCCCCCCCAGACACGTCACAACCCTGCCCCACCCACAGCTCCCAGACCTGGCCTTCCTGGTATGACAGCCTGCACTGAGCTCAAGGGCTGGATGGACTTTGTTCCTGGTGTGTATAACACCAGCGTATTGTGCGGGATTAACATGGCCACCAGAGTTGGCAGTCTCTTTCTTTAGCTCTCTCCCTCCCTCTCTCTCTCTCTCTCTCTCTCTCTCTCTCTCTCTCTCTCTCTCTCTCTCTCTCTCTCTCTCTCTCACACACACACACACACACACACACACACACACACACACACACACACACTTCAAAGACTCTGCATTCCATCTGAGTGTCAGTATAAAAAGCTATGGCTTCAAAGACTGCAACTCCCAGCAAGTATTGCTGTCTGTTCCTGGTTACCGATACTCATGGAACCAGTCAGCCAGGCAGCCAGGCGACCAGAGGGGAGGCAAGCAGGCCAGAGGGAGGGGGGAGGGGTTGGTGGCTGAGGTGGAGCGCAATGGTCGTCATTAGCTGCTGGTTCAAAGTTTAATTGCCCCCAGATTGGAAGCCCTGTCGGGGGTAGTGGAGCAGGGGGGTTGTGAGGGCGTCTGTCGCTCTATAGGCCCTGAGCTGTTTAACCCCACGTTAACAGGAAACTCCTGAGCTGGTCACAGCCAGCTCATTAACCTCACATGACCCAGGACCTGACTGGACTCTGAGGGAGTCGGAGGAGGGGGGCGGGGGAGAGGCGGTCAGGGGGAGGAGTGGAGCGCGAGGAGTGGAGCGCGACGGGGGTTGTTGTCGTCGAACGTCGTTACTGGCTAGTTTCGCATCTGCATCTTGGTATTTCTTTTTTAGCCTTCAACTGACTTCAACCCGTTCACTTTCCTGCTTCCATTTCCCAATTGACCACACGGTCCTGAGCAGTAAAAGGGTGTGTTGGGGGGTGGGGGGGGGGGGGGGGGGGTGAGAAGTGGCGGTTGTGGGAGGGTGGGGGGGGGGGAGTTTAAAGATCTGGGACAAACTCTGCAAAAATATCCGCTTCAACCCAGCAATTCCCCTTAAAAGGTTCAGCAGTCAGGACGCACACTACTTTAGTTGGTTGGACAATTGAAAAGACAAGGAAAGGCGATGAGAGGAGGGAGGGAGGAAGGGGAGCGACGCTAATGCCACATGGTCGACGCGGAAAATGGTGAGGAGAAGATGAGCTGGGTAGGTTGGGTAGGTTTTGGGGTGAGTGAGTGGCAGGTGGTGATCTCCGATCCTATTATCCAGGGCTAATCCTGATCAGGGCTGCCAGCCGACACACACACACACACACAAACACACACACACATAAACACACAGTGGAGCACCAGGTCACTAGTCACCCTGTGCGATCGGGCAACTGTTAGCGCTCAGTGCTGGACCGTGCTGTAGGAGGACTTCCTGGGATCCACTGGGATCTACTGGGATCCACTGGGATATATCTGGAGCAGAGGTTAACCTGCCTGCACAACGCATCTCCCCTCCCCTCATGAAGAAGGAAGACAAGCACAAGGACCAAAGATCTCCAGATGCACACTTAGGCACCCAGCCGGAATCCTCTTTGAGATTTTTCTGATCCAGGCGCGGGACTAGGTCACCGCTACTAGGGGTGTTTGTGTGTGTGTGTGTGTGTGCATCTGCTGACGTGCCTGATGGGATACACCTTTCACACAGTCCCACTGCTGGTTGACTGGATTAGCAGTTTAGGAAGTCGCTCCAGGAGGCAGCGTCTATAGCTTAACTTAACTTTAGAGAACCATTCAGACCTCAGGCATTACATTTTACCTTTACCTGCGACTTACAGCAGGTACAGGAGCATTCCCCACCCCCTGAGGCAAGTAGGGTGAAGTGCCTTGCCCAAGGACACAACGTCATGTTGGCGCAGCCGGGGTTCGAACCAGGGACCTTCTGACTGCTAGCCTGACATCGTCACTGCTCTGCTACCTGACTCCTGGTGATCCAGGCACACACAGCGCTCACACACACAGCGCTCCCGTTCAAATACAGCCAACGATGGAGAGATACGCATGTGTGTGGGTGTGTGGGATGCTCGACAGAGAACCCCTACCATTTCCATCCACACCTTTTTTGTGTTTGTTCAGCATTCCCCAACAAAAGATATATTATTTTTTTTCCTGTTTCCCAGCCGCAGAGAAAGCAAGAGAAATAACGAAGAAGAATGGGGTGAAAAGAATTAGCCTTCCAGTCTTATCTCCCTGACAACAACGAAAGCGCAGTTAGCTCGCCAAACGGATTTACGAGCGATTTACGAACTCCACTTGGGTCTACTTATCATTCCACCATGCAGAGCTCGCCTTGACACTCCCATCGTCTAGCACGGCCCTCTCTAAACGCTGCGTTATCTGCGATGGAGTCGTCAAATAGCCGAGCCTAGCGAGCGTGCGGCGATGGCTCTGTTAGGAATGAGTGGTGAGGGGGTTTAAACAAAAGGCTTTGTGCGCCATTTCTGTGGAGGATTCTGCGTGTCTGCTGCAGGGACCTCCCGTAGACCCCCGAGCTCATATCAGGAGAAAGATGAACGCTCATTCATATTCCATTCCGTGTAAATAATTGAAGTGTGACAGGAGAAGTAGGCCCTGGTACCAGGGGCTGGGCTGGGCGCTCAATCTTTAATGACGCCGCAGCATGGGGAAGCTTCTTCGCCCCTCGAAGGGAACTTGATTTATTAACACCCCTACACCCCCCCTCTAAGCCCCCACCCAAACGTTCCCAGAGCCCCCGAACGGTGAGTTGTGTCCAGTTTGGTCAGAACAGCAGAACCGGTGGAGAGGTTCCAAACAGAACCCGTATTTCACGTTCAGCTGCCGAAACTCTTTTTCCTCTTTAGCGATTCTCCATTTTCCTTTCCTTCTCTCTTTTTCCTCAGCCCAGAGGCCAGATCCTGCGGTGGAACTCCCCACGGCGAAGAGGAAACCTCTACGGTTCCCTCCGAGCGCCAGGACCTGTTTGTCGGCGCTTTCGGAAAGCGCCTCGTCGCTTGCGAAGACCTTCGCGCAAATCGCGCCAAGAGGTCTTCTGTGACGTGATGTCACAGCAAAAATCTGTGTCGTGGGAGCCACCCTTCAGAGGGGGCTTCGGTGGTGACACATCAGGAAGAGCAGCTTTTCATGCTATAACCGGCTCACTATGCAAAGGCGGTGGACATGCCTCCATTTCCAAACGTACGGCGTCAGCTTCCGATTCTCCACCTCACCACACCGCAGCAGGTGGGGGCAGACAGACAGGCCAACAGACAGACGGGTACTGAGGCAGACAGGCGGAGAGACGGAGGCGGACGCCCCTCTTCCCCTCCGCGCAGAGGCAGAGAGGCAGTCAAACCAGCCATTCCAGTCAAACCAACCATTCCAGCTAGATACACCGAATCACTTGATTAAACAAATGATACTCATCAAAGTAATCAAGTTTTCCTCCCTCTGTCACGGCCGGCTAACCGGTTTAAGCGTGAAACAGCCAGGATTAAAAGATCCAGTGACCTTGGGTCAGCGGTTCTGACAGAATGGTGGGGGAGGGGGGGGTGGTTATTGTCTCAGAGAACGTAAACACACCGTGGAGGAAGGTGAATGTCCCCCCCTCGCCCATCTTCAGCTCCCCCACCCCCACCCCCCTCCACCCCCGCCCCCGATGGAGGCTGTGGGGTCAGTGGGGGTGGGGGGGAGGGGGTGTTGTGTACAGTTGGCGCTTGGGTCACAGATGGGTGTTAACACTGTGCATTAGCAAAGATTAACTCACAGAGCGTAGCGGAGAGACAGCAAGGCTGGTTTTAATGCTTCTGAGCACAAAGAAGAGGAAGAGAGCCAACAGGCGGAGGGAAGGGGAGAGGAGGGGAGGGGAGGGGAGAGAGGGGAGGAGAGGAGAGGGGAGGAGAGGGGAGGGGAGGGGAGGAGAGGAGAGGAGAGGGGAGTGGAGGGGAGAGGAGGAGAGGAGAGGAGAGAGAGGGGAGGAGAGGGGAGGGAAGGAGAGGGGAGATGAGAGGAGGGAAGGGAAGGGGAGGAGAGGAGAGAGAGGGGAGGAGAGGGAGGGGAGGCAAGGAGAATAGAGGAGAGGGGAGGGGAGGAGTGGGTGTGTGTTTTGACCTATGACGATGATTTGCAATCAACTGCTTCAGTCCGTCTCTCTCCCTCTCTTACTCTCTCCGGTGTGATGAGTCTAGCGGCCTGCCTCACTCCATATATTTGCTGTTGACTTCCACAGACACTGTCTGGCCTCCCCTGACCTTGTGGCTCTGCTCTTGGGCACGAGACAAGCTGAGTCACCACTGAACATCTGGAGATGGGTTAAGAGATCTGGCTTGGGGCTCTGGAGGAAAAAACTTCTAAAGTTATCAAAAAGATCAGCCATGATGGCCTCTGAATAAAAGGACATGTAGGCCTAAATCTCAGTAAGTCAGTCCATTTGAACACCGTAAGTATTTTACGCCTCACAGGAAACCATGACAACCACAAACAACAGCCTCAGAAAGGCAATTATTAGGAATGGCAGCCATTTCGCACCCCCGCACAGCACCTCAGACCGGGATGGAGACGGTGACATAGCCACTTCCTGTTTTCGGAAGCCGTTGCTACGACAACCTCAGTTTGCTTCTGAATATTCATGAGAACTCAATTCAGAGCTTTTTAACGAAACGGATCAAAAGTTTACAGATAGAGCGCTGAGTGAATTCCCCTGTTTCATAAAAAAAGAGTTTGCAATAACGAAAAAAGCCCCGGTGGAATTCAAGAGATTTCACGTGAAAACAGCATTAAATGAAGAGATTATAAAGGTATAATTTGCGGTTAAGCAATACACCCTACTTAGACGGCATAATTGGCACCCTGAAGTTGATTCACGACAGCGTTGAATTAAGTCAAAGAAAATAATGGAAAGACCAGACATTTTTCTGCTCGGCAGAGCACAGGGCAGATTTCAATTAGGTGCTTTTTAAAAGCGATAAAACGTGCTCGTAAATTCGAGCGAGTGCAGATGTGTTAAATGCGCCGTGGTGTTTTCCACAGCAATCTTGGGAGCGAGTTGGAAAAATGGGGGAGAGAAAAAATAAACGAAAAAAACGTTGGCTGACGTCACACCTTTCTGTCCGCCATTTTGGGCTAATATTGTCCAGATGTACAGCCCCCCCCCCCCCCCCCCCCCCCCCCCCCCCCCCCCCCACACCTGCCCCGCCTCCCTCCACACCCTTCCTCAGCAAAGCCACAGCCAACTATCAAGGCTCTAACTCAATTCCACTGTGACTCTAAAACAGCGTATTTGCCAATGCTAACCACTAACTAACCCACTGGGATGGAACCATTTTCTAATGAGCCTCTTTAGAACAGATACTGAGCAGATATCTTAGCTCGGACAAAGGGAAACAGCAAATATTAATCATAATTAGCCATAATAGTACATTTACACTTACCAGATGCTCTTATCCAGAGCGACTTCCAGGGAAATTCCCCCCAAGGCAAGTAGGGTGGAGTGCCTTGCCCAAGAACACAACATAATTCGGCACAGCTGGGAATTAAACCGGCAACTTTCTGATTACAGGCCCGATTCCCTAACCGCTCAGCCACCTGACTCCACAACAGTAAGTGAGTTGATGGCGATGCCCCTATGGAATGCTGAAGCATCTCTTTTCTGCATTACTTGTTGACAATGAGGTCCAAGTAACTGTCAGAAAACATATGAGGCATGCAATGAATGTTTGGATCATGAATATTTTATAACATTAGATAAACCCGCTGCACGAATTGCATTCGACACAATGTGATCCGGTTAGATTTATTGGACTTGGCAGGCCAAGGCGTGAGATTGGGGTTGGGAATAGAACAGGCAGATGAGAGATGCGCTACCAGAGCCAATAGTGTCATTACACCCCTGACTAGACCAATCAGGTGCTACCCTGCTCGACACATGGGTCCGCCATCTCTTTCTCTCTCTCTTTCTCTCTCTCTCTCTCGCATATGCAGGCAAGCACACAACCACTATACACAATCACCGCTGGGTCCTTACACCCACGCACGCGCTGACACAAACTTGCGCACGCTCACACACACACACACACACACTCAGATGCTGCTCACACCTGCAAATCTCCAGCCGGGTAGGGGGAGACCAGGAGCCCCTGTCCTCCCCTCTGGGAGGTCTGCGGGCTGCAGGCACAGAGAGAGAGAGCGAGAGTGAAGAAGGAGGAGGGGGGGGGGTGGTGGGGGAACAGACGGCGGAGTACCGCAGGGTTCTCCCCCCACCCCCCACCCACCCGCTTTTTTATCTCTGTCACGCGACCGCAAGCTCTCTCTCTGTCGAGCTCTCCTCCGCAGCTCTCCCAGGGAACTTTCCATTTGCAGGGCTAATTAAGGGGTGAGAAACGAGGGGGTGGGCAAGTGAGTGAGATATAAAAAGAAGAGAGGAGCAGAAGGAGAGAGCCGAGGAGTTGAAAAACAGAGTGAGCGACCGTGAAAAGGAGATGCCTTCAGGGGGTCAGGGGTCAGTGTTTGGCCCCTCTGTGGGTCCTCGCTGTCTCAAGGCGTGGAAGGGCTCCGACCCGCAGCACTGGACTGCACGTACCGGGTTTCCCCTGGTCTGCGACCCTCGTGGGAGGGGTCTTTTACACACACAGGGTAGGAGGTTAGTCTCACAAATAGGCACATCCTCACCCCAATGCAAGAGTTTCCAACCCCCTGGAGAGGAGATGGGAGGAAGGCCATGACAGGCAGCGCCTTAGCAGGAGCCGGGGTGGCGTGTGTGTGCGTCTGATCTGATGTCTGCACGCGAGCGCTTCCATTTGTCCATTTGCGGGCGTGCCCGTACGTGCGTGCGTGTGCAGGAGGGAGAGAGAGCGAGAGAGCGAGCGAGAGAGGCAGATGACAAAACAGCAGAGCGCAGGGACTCTGCAGGCCTTAGCCCATTAACAATTACATAACGGCCATGAGAAAGGAGCCCACTGAATACAATCTCCTGAGGGCAGAGAAGGTGGATCTTGCACATCCAGAAAACCTATTTCCCTGTTTGGTGCTGTTTTAATGGAAACACCACAACAAAGATCTTTAGCCCTGTGTTTCCTCCTCAGACTGTATCAACCAGAAACAGGACATCGCTGTTAGGAGTAAACGTTTACATTTAGTCATTTAGCAGACCCTCTTATCCAGGGTGACTTACAAGACATTCCCCCCTCCCCCCCGAGGCATGTAGGGTGAAGTGCCTTGGCCAAGGACACCTCATTTTGCCGCAACCGGGGTTCGAACCGGGTACCTTATGGTTTACTAGCCTGACTCCCTCACCGCTCTGCCACACGACTCCCCCTGCATTCCGGAGCTTATATGCGTTCGAAAGGATGCGTCTTTGTAACGACGGAAAGGGGAAGGAAGCAGACGGGCCGATGAAGAGCAGATGAAGAGCTGATGAAGAGCTAATGAAGAGCTGGGGCAGCTGGATTGAAACCCTGAGCCTCTGCTGATCCCTGTGGTGTGGATGAGAGCTGACCGGCGCGTGTCATCGCAGTAACGATGCTAGTTGTCAGTAATACGACGCAGGACTCTAACGAGAGGGAAACGGAAAGCGCTGTCATCTGTTATAACGCTGATGTGAGTGAGTGTGTGTGTGTGTGTGTGTGTGTGAGGGGGTGGGGGTTATCTGAAGATAGCTTCAGGTGTGGCACTAGCAGGAGTGTGGGGTGAGGGAGAGGTCGTCTGTCTGTCTGGCTTGCTGTTTGGCTGTCTGTCTATCTGCCTGACTGCCAGCTCGTTCCCTAGCCTTTCTTGTCATCTACCTGCCTGCCTGCCCTCCTGCTTTTTTGTCTGTTTTCACAGACTGCTTGCCAGTTTGACAGCTTGCCTGCTGGGTTGTCTGCCTGCCTGTCTGCCTGTCTGTTTGCCTGTTTATCTGTCTGACTTCCATGTGGCGTGGCACTTTCATGTTGTTTACTACTGGTAAAAACATCTCAGTGGACCACCTCAGTTAAACTGCAGTAACCAGCCCAGAGAAAGGAGAGGAAAAGAATAAGAAGAGAAGAAAAAAAAGATGTCGAGAAGGGGAAGCGTAACCGCGGAAACCTCAATTTGGCCAAGCTTGATTTCTTTCTTTGACTCACCTGTGAGTCAAGGACTCCTGACATCAAACTAAACTAGGCTGATTCTGTGTTTTTAAAACCTCCGAAACGTCATTTTGATTATTTCCTTCAGTGCGGTGGCATGTGGATTCTCTCAGAGCTGAAACAACAGAGACATTCCATTCAGTTTCGGAGGCCTTACCGAATCATTGTTCTTGGAAAGGCCCCCGCTTTTCCCACCCAGGCTCATTCAGCAGCCGAGGCCCGTTCGGGAGTTCGAGGCTGGCTTCAGACACTGAGACAGGACCAGCCTCGTCATCGCTCGGCCCTGGGATGGGAGGCGAACTCGAACGATTCCCACCAAAACACAACACTAATTACAGACTCCCAACATCTGGTGAACACCAAAACACTACGCCCCCCTCCAACCTCCGCATGGAACCTCACGCTTCCGGAAAATACCCAACAAACATCGCGGAATGGTGGAAAATATTCCTGTAAAGGATGTCTTGTATGCGTGCCTAACGGCTATTTAAGTGCTTAGGGCAAAAACACCACATGAATAATATGAGAGTCCAACAATCAACCTGCTCTTGAAAGTATCGCACAGACCAATGGTGAGGGGACTGGGAAACACGCCCCCAGTGATTTCAGCGTGACGTGTTTGATCCCAGAGAACGATCGGGCCCAATAGCCCCCCCCCACCCCGCCCCCCACTCCTGCCTGGCCGCTTATCACACCGGCAGCCATTGGAATTCGGTGTCGACGCGCGCAAACAATCGGGAATCGATGTCACGTGTCAGGTTTCATAAGAGACGGACAAGACTCCCCGCCGCTCCGGGGGAACACAGATCCAGCACAAGCCCGGGATCAATGGGGAATAATCTTCCATGGATCCATGACTATTGATGTCACGGTGATGCATCTGGGTTGGTCGGGACTCTGGCCCATTTGTACAGTCAATAAGCGACAACGTGTTCCTATTGTCAGGACAGTTTTGTCGATGGGAATGATACGGACAGGTGGACCGATCCCTACCGTGCGTCCAACCGAAAATAAACAAGTCTATTTTTGTTACCGCAGGGCCCTCGTGCTTCTTTCAAGTCCATCCCAGAGGGACCAGTCAAGCTTAGGCACGGTCCGCGAAGGTGGGCTGTTAAAACGTGCGGACACAGGGGGGAAGGGGGGGGGGGGGGGGGGGGGGGGGGTGACCTCATGCAAAAACAACGACTCATTAAAAGGCTGCTGCTGTCTGATTCGGCTTAATTGGACGACTGGGGCTGGGGGGGGGGGGACTACAACCAAGCCCCTGGAGACCGGAGCACCGTCTTCTTTCCACACTTGTCGCCAGGATACCACACTGCCCTCAGATGAGAGGCCATGCCAACACTGGGGATCATGCCTGGTTATAGGATACCGTCCGCAGTGAGGCCGACTCAAACCAGCCTCCGATCCGAGAATCACCGTTAGGGACGCGGCTGAGACTCCGGCTGATTTCCAGACCAGGTTAAACCGTAAACTACAACCTGTGTCATGTTTCAGAGGCTGTTGTCATTCGTGCTTCGCGTTTGTTGTTTTTTTTGTTTGTTTGTTTTGTTTTTTAAAGCATGAAATGAGCTTACACACGCACACTGCCGTCTTACATTTGAGACCAAAGTAACGCCAAGCTGTGATTTGTTTCAATATGTCTTGGCTGACAAAAAAAAAAGCTATATATGCTTCTATGCCACGTATTCGTTGACAGGATACAAAATACCCCAAACCAAAAGGAAAATATAAGGATATAGGAAATAAGCCGTTATAATTCACACATATACGGAAAAGATGTGCACCTTTACTATATCTAAGTAAGTAAACAAGGTGTAATTTAATTGACCAACAGTGACTCCGGGCAACGTATTGTCTGGTCTGTGGACAATTAAAAGATTTAGACTCCTCAAAGTCGCTTCAACTTAAAATATATCAAGAAATACACCTAGTTGCGTACGGACAAATATTTGGACAAAATACAGTTTCCTATAGGGTCTTTAATGCGTCCTGTTTCGAGTTGCAATGTAAATAAACGCCAAGTTGCTTTGCTTTATGCTTTAAGTAATTCGACATGAGGCTTTTCCAAACTTACCCTTCCCCCGGAGAGAAAGGCTGTTATGCCGAGGGTAAGAATTATCCAAATGTTCCGCATTATTCCTTTGACAAATGTGACGATCTGGGCCCAAATATCAAATCGTCTCTTCTTCTGTTGCTCTTATTAAATGTGACTCCGACCCCCTTCTCAGTTGCACTCCTGGTCCAGGTCCGCTGGTCTCTCTCTCGGGTGGGATCCCACGGGAGACGTGTTGCTTTCTGTTACTCCTTGCAGTCCCACGTACTTTCTCCGATAGTAAACCCACACCTCTTGGGCTGAACCGCTTCGCAAACTTTCCTAGCCAAACCTTACGGCTGAATCTGGACGTGATGTCGTGATCGTTCCCGGTCCTCCCAATAAAACTGCTTTAAATGTACCGAGTCAGGTGGTCTGTTCCAGGTCCCTATGATTCGGCCATGTCAGACGTCACACAGCACTGAGCTGCACTGCCGTTAGTGCCTACTGTACCCAGACCGAGAGGAGGGAGGGAGAGAGAGAGAGAGATAAAGAGAGAGAGAGAGAGGGAGAGAGCGACAGAGAGAGAGAGAGAGAGAGAGAGAGAAGGGGGGGGGAATACAGGTCAGACGAGGAAGAGAGAGAGCAATGATTGACAGGCACTCTGGCCATATGGGTGCTTCGTCCATTATGATTAAAGCTTATATGCCTCCTGTTATCGCATAACCTACATCTAACCAACGGTTCAGTTGTTGAAGTAGTAGTGTATATGGTCGAGACATTCTATTCTGATATTGACTAACGTACTAGTATTTACTAGTAATTACTAGGCACAATATTTACGTGATTATACTCTCAGTTGTGGAGTTACACACTTGAATCTATAATCAAGAAATGTACAGAATGCTGTCAACAGCTTGTACGTTTTTTTTAATCAAGCAACTAATTATCACATAATTGAAAGGACGACAACGAACATCATCCAATCCTCCTCACATGTTTAAAAATACATTGTTTTGAACCGAGGATAACATTCCTAGTTTCTTATAGTCGTTACTGTGCTCTTTGCCTCCCCCTGTTGTTGCAATCATATTTACCTGCATGTCTCATAAGATCTCATCTTCTCCAGGTTTCTGCTGCTGTTAGAAGTAGTTACATTATCCTGAAGACATTTTAGATGAGATCAGACTTTATTGTCATTGCATGTGTAAATACAAGGAACAGTTCAGCATCCAATCAGAAGTGCAAGAGAAGCAGTTATATACAGATCATTGAGATGAGGAAGTGATATGCCTTACTGGAGTCACAGGTCATTGTATTAGCACACTCAGTCACACCTATGCCAGCCTCCATCATTCCACTCTTCACTGGACATCAGGCCCTCAGCCTCACACCAAGCCTGGCCCAGCACAGCCTCACACCAAGCCTGGCCCAGCACAGCTTCACACCAAGCCTGGCCCAGCACAGCCTCACACCAAGCCTGGCCCAGCACAGCCTCACACCAAGCCTGGCCCAGCACAGCCTCATACCAAGCCTGGCCCAGCACAGCCTCACACCAAGCCTGGCCCAGCACAGCCCAGCCTAGCCTGGCCCAGATCACCCTGGTCTCCCTCATCCTTGTATCCCAGTCTCCATCTCTCTCTCTCAGCCTGGAACACCATTCCCCATCCCCCAGCCTGGTCTCTCTCCCTCTGCCTCCTCCCTCTCCCTCTCCCCCTCTCCCTCTCTCTCTCTCTCTCTGAGCAGGCTTAGCTCTCGCTGCCACGTCCCAGATTACCCTGCCAATTAGGGGGAAGGCAAAGCCCCTTCTGCCAGCAGAGCCGGCCGCAGCAGCTGCACACATTCTGCACGCTGGCCGGCAGGTAGCCCTGCCGAAAGCCTGGAACACATTCGGCAAAGCCCCCCCTCAGCTAGCACAGCGACTAATGTCAGACTGAAGGAAGCCCTGGATCCAACAGAGATACTACTTTAGTCTAGAGGGAGACTCAGAGGCAGGGCTGACTTGCTGTTGTTTGTGCGTGTTGGGAGTGAACAGGTAGTGGTGACTCAAAGGAAGTGTCAGAGCTGCGGTGACTGAAGGCGGAGACCTTTTTGCGTCGAAGTTCTGCCCCTTAATGCAAGCAAGTTGAAGAGGGTTGACGAATGCTAACCTGCTCGCTCCATACCGAAAATATTATTTATATTGTCCCCATCTCTGGAGATTTGAATGGATTTGCTTCATGCAGTAGACCACAGCTCTACCTAGTGGTGAAGAATGCAGCGCACTCAGAATGCACCAGTAACAGACAACACGACACATTCAAGATATTGCAGTGCTTTTTAATGCTCTAGCCTTGAGGAGAATGTCTTTGAAGTGATGCAAACAAGAACACAGCAAGATGTCCGTGAGCATGTGTTTTTCAAACGCAACATTTATCATCTGAATTTCCGTCTGTGTTATGGCCCTAAGCTATGTCAGCATGGGCTGAGCTCAGATCCCAGAAGCACACACACACACACACCCACACACACACAAACACACACACACACAAACACATATCAGCTTTCCAAGAATGACACAAAAAACACATACACTTGCATGCTCCACACACATGCAAACTCTCAAACACACACACACAGACACACACACACAGGGTCACTCTGTATCTGATGACACACCCTCCGTGGTGGCACGTGACACCCCCGTGGTGGCACGTGACACCCCCGTGGTGGCACGTGACACCCCCGTGTTGGCACGGGCGGCACTGCAACTCTTGTCCCTGGCGGTGGAACCGGCTCTCCTGGGCGCGGAGGAGGTCTTGCTGCTCCGAGGGAGGACGCTCCCCTCTTCGTCAACATCCTCCTCGTCCTCTTCCTCCTCGTCTGTGTTGGCCCCCTGGGGCATTAGCGTGGAGCAGCTGAACTGGCTCAAGGGCTTCCCGAGGATGCCAAAGCTTAGGAGAGAAATGACTGAAATCCTCAATCTGCTTTCCTGCTTTCCAACCTTTCAAGCTCGCTGTCGGTCCTGACTAACATATGTAGCCCAGCTGAAACGAGGAATGTTACACTACGCTGCGACTTAACGAGGATAGTCACATGGCACGGTCGGTTAGGGTGCGGGGTTAGTAATCAGAAGGTCCCTGGTTAGAATCCCGGCTGTGTCAACATGACGTTGTGTCCTTGGGCAAGGCACTTTACCCTACTTGCCTCGGGGGGGGGGAACGTCCCTGTACTCGCTTTAAGTCGCTCTGGATAAGAGCGTCTGCTGAACGACTCAATGTAAAATGTTCTACTCAAAGATGGCTGTGTACTGTGGATATGGAGGCACAGGGCAGCGTTACCTGACGTCGGCCAGCTTCTGGCTGAGCTGCCTCAGCAGGGCCTCAGTGTCGCACGGCGTGGCGTTCGGATGGTCGCGGAGACGACTGCGGACGAACAGGTGGGGCGCCTCCTCGCGTGGCAGAGGCAGCAGGGACACCAGGACCGGGGAGCGCTGGGTCATCATGCTGCTCATGGCAGGCCGCCGCCACCTGGGGTCAAGGGGTCAGGGTTAAGGGAGGACCAGTAAAATAACAGGGATGGAAGTGAATGTCTGTACCTGATCTAGTGACAGAGGTTTTATAGTACACTGTTCTAGGCCTACGACCTAATACACTATGCAAAGGAGAACGTCAAGGATCGTTAATATCATTAACAAGTACAGCCAGAACTATGTAAATATTAGCCAGGATGTGGATAAAAACATTATTGAAATACCTGGTAACCCAAACTCAATATTATGAAAAAGCCATAGCAACTGTGTAATTATCAATGGTGGTGATCCAGCTGCGAAAGCATTAAGGAGACATTCTCCACACTGGAACACAACTGCAAGTCTGTTTGTCTCTGCCGTCTTGACCCAGGTCTCGACAGCCTGAAATGCACAGAGCTGAAGGGAGTTTACGGAGCCGCCAATCATCTGTCAGATCCCGCTGGTCGACGTGGAAACAGGCTGTCAGTCACTAGTGACGAGATGATGGGAGCCAACGGCTGACATCGCTCAGGTCAACGAGGCGGAGCAACAGCCTTAAACTGCCTCATCGATCTCTCTCTCCCATCCACCCTAACATCTTCTGCATCGTCGCTCTCTCCTTCCTTCCAAAGGCTCCACTCCCCTGCACTCATACACGCTCGCAACACGCCCCACGGCTATCCTCCACCCACCGTCGTTCAAGGGCGGGGCTGGGATGCGCTTGATCTTTGCCCGCCGCCTGGCCCTTCTTGGCGGTTGGGACGGACAAGTTGGCTTCCCCCCCTGGGTCCTCGTGCCCGCTCCGGCGGGCAGGGTTGAAGGTGTCCGAACGCAGCAGACGACCCACTTCCTGCTGGATCCCTCTCAGGTCCCTCCGGGCGAATGTCACCCAGGCAACGTAGCAGAAGAAGCTGTACAGACACTGGATACACACCGGGGGGTGGGAATGGGTGACATTTTCTAACAGGATCAAAAGCTCACAAGCTAGCTAAGTCCCCCGTTTGTCTCCCTCCCAAATGTATGTGCAATGGCGTTCCACCTTAATTTTTCCTTTTTTTCATTTAGTTTATTCCATGACTAATCCATTCATGTACGGTACTCAATCCCCACCAAAGTGCATCCAATTACCTCTGCCTTTGCGGTCCTATATTTTCCGGAAAGTTCAATGGAGTTATTTTGGTTGTGCAGGTCAGGCTAGGTGTTTTTTTACAGCCCATAATTACCCCAGGGCCCTCCTCCCACCTGGTTCAACACAGCCTGTCAAAGCAGGAGCCTCTGTTGACTCAACACCTCTGCTGAAATGGAGCCAGGTTAAGGTCAGCGTTCAGCGGTGCTCAGCACCCACCTCGTACAGCTGCCGGTCCCTGTAGGTCGACGACACGCGGTTCCTGGGGAGACATTATGAGAGCTGGTTAACCTGGAGGTGAGAATATATTTGGGGTTAGGAAAAGAATGGGTGAAATAGAACCTGTTTTCATTTTGTTCTCTTACCCCCGTACAGGGCACTCCCATCCCCTCCCCTCGCATCCCCTTCCCTCCCATCCCATCCCCTCCACTCCCCTCCACTCCTCTCCACTCCCCTCCACTCCCCTCCACTCCCCTCCCATCCCCTCCACTCCCTCCCTTCCTTCCCCTCCCTCCACAGCTCCCTCCCCAGCGCCCCCCAGGTGTCTGACCTTCCACAGGCCATGTGGTGCTCCTGGGAGAGGCCCAGGCCCAGCAGCAGACTGGAGTAGCAGCAGGCCAGCTGCCTCTGAGCTAGCTGCACCCTGGCCGAGGCTTCCGCCATCACCTGCTTCTCTGTGAAGCTTTGTTCACTGGGGAATAGGTGCAGACAGGAAGACAGAGAGGGATGGGAGAAGGAGAGAGGAAGAAACAGATGGAAAGTGAGAGGCAGGACACCATGGAACATCATCTGTGCTGATAGATCCTTCCGGTTTTCCTCCTCACGCCATGAGAGACTCAGCCTTCTGCTCCAAACTTTTCCTCTCAAAGTAACAGGACAGGTAGAGCAGCAAAGCAGCCAGGAAATCATCTAACGCTCTGCTCCTGGACATACAAACACAAGCACATAGGAAGTGGACCTAAGTTAGATTGTGTGTGTGTTGTATTAGAGTGTGTGTGTGTGTTGTATCAGGGTGTGTGTTGTATCAGGATGTGTGTGTCCACATTACTTCATCACAGTCAGGAAGCACAGTGGAATGGTGAGAGCCTCATCCTCCTGGAGCAGCTTGAGTGCCACCTCTGGAACACACACATACAAATACACACAATCCAAATATTTTTCCCCATGAAAAACACACAGATTAAGAGCTAAATGCAGACGTAATGACCGGCACGGACGTTTGACATCTTCGATGGTCACACAGTCTCTGTGGCCGCGATTCACTGAGGTCTTGTAGGCGTTGAGTTGAGCAGGACCAGCAGCGGTTTTCCTGTTTTTCTGTGGTGTGGCGCACTGCGCTGATCTATGGGCACAACACAAGCATTCATGTTCATCTGGAGTCAAGTCAGATGGTGCAACGCTTAAACTGTTAGGCCTACAACCTACAGCAAATGGGATATCTTTTGGGGGGTTTGTAACATAACATGAATGTGTTGTGTTTGTATTTATGACAGCATTCATCAGTTACCTTTCTGAACGTTTCACATTCACCGTTTTGGTCTTTTTTCTTCTCTCTTTGACTTCTACTGATGTGTGAAAACTAGAAACAATACAGCGGAGGACATTATGAAGCACGATAACGGTACTGATGATTTAATAAAGAGTAATAACGATCACTCCCGAATGAACACATGTGTTTCATGCAAGGCCTTTGCAACAGAAAATATCCCATCTAAAACATCAAGGGGCCACTTCTACCTGGTGAATTCGAGAGTCTGAGTTTCGTCGTTCCAGTCCCAGCGACCCGGAGGAGGCAGGTTGGATATCTGCAGTCACATGGATCCATTTAAGAGATTCTCTACTTTTATTCCAGACCACGATCACAAGTTTGCATTTAAACTGTAGCTCTATTATTAAACGTATGGTTTCCCCAGTAAACATTTGAGCTCTCTCTACATAACATTTCTGCTGACAAACAGCGGCACGGAACCATCCCGCATATTAAACTATACTACCGCAAACTATTCCTCATCGGCTCCAACTGTGCGCCATACCGTGCAATAACTCACCATGTCGTTTTTAGGTTTCTGCATTTTTAGCTGCTCAGCTCTACAGTCCTGCTAAGAAGTGGCTTCTTGCAGAACACTTTGTTTACGGCAAGAGTATCTAGGCAACAGCAAACCACGTCTATTCATGGGAAGCATGGAGTAGGCCTACTGTGAACAGCCTAATAATATAATACACCTAATATCTATCATGCACACAAACATCAGAACAATCAACAAGCTGTTCACAAAATGTGTTTATTTAGACATAGAGCAACACCCTTATGCGTAACCAACAAAACACAATATCATTGTCATCTTGGAAAATGAAATAGGCTACGCAGTAGGATCACCTAGTAAATTATCAAGCCTTTGGAGTGAGTAAATGAACCCTCTCTATGAATTCATCCGGGCCCCAGTCAGGACGAAGGAATTCACCGCTGGACTGCAGCAACTCCACGTTGCATGTGTCTGCTTCAACAAAGAACAACACAAACAATGAAACCGGTGTTAAACCAAAAACACAGAAAAACAATGAATCGTGTTATTACACCGGGCACGTTGTTATTGCCACAATACTCACCAAACAGCGTCTTTAAATCCTCATCTGACAAATAGAAAGGCGGTCCTGTGAAAAGAATGGGATTAATACATCCATGGAATTTGAGTTTATTAATAAACTCTTTGAGTAACTTTCAAATCACAGTAAAATGTGCAAAACTGGTGATTCGTTTCTAATGTTCTTACCGCTGAATAGGTCTGGGTTGTACAGGAATGTGTCCAGGAGATAACGGCAGTCTGTGTCCATGAGTGACATCATCAGAGATGCATACCTGTGTGAACGAGGGAGAAAACGACACTCGTTGCTAACGATCTTCAGCCTCCCTGTCCTCCTTTCTACAGAACCCCCTTTCTTAAGGGACTGAGAAAGCACAGGGTTGATAGAAGCATCAAATCGAATACATTAGATTAGCAGAACAGATACCCACAGCTAACTGGTTGAATGTTGCTGTGTAATTTCAGGAGAAGTCACAGCCTACTTTTTTCTGTCTCCAGGGTTGATGGCCACCAAGGACCCTCTGTCCCAGATCCCTCCAAACTGGCCCAATACGGCACTGCCAAATACAGAGTGTGTTAACCTTCAGGATATGAACCTTGTGCACAGTGAAAAGCTGTGAGGGATCAATGGAATTAGCTAGACCAGGGGTGTTGAATGCTGGTCCTCGAAGCCCACTGTCCGGAAGGTTTTAGATGTTTCCCTGCTCCAGCACACCTGGTTCAGATGAAGGGTTATTATTAGGCTTCCACAGAGCTTGACAACGACCCGTTCATTTGACTCAAGTATGCTGGAGCAGGGAAACATCTAAAACCTTCAGAACAGTGGCCCCTGAGCACCAGGATTGGTGCTGTGCTAGACCATTACCTGGAGAGTTTGTATATGTCACAGTGGTACAGTGCAATCCTCCCATCTGCATTCTGTGACGGAGAGATGGATGTTATATGAAACACAGACTACAGCAGTGGTTGTCAAACTCGTGGTGGTGCAGGTTTTCCTGTCAACAAAGCACCACACCAGCTGATTTTATTACCGAGTTTCTCCACAGTGATATCAGCAGGAGTAGTGCTTGGTTGACGTGAAAACCTGCATCCTCTATGGCACTAGTTGACACCACTGGACTACAGGATGTATATAGACACCGTAAACAAATCTTATAGAAACCCCTCTCTCTGTAGGCATCTTTAACTACTAATTAACAGGACAGGACATTACTGTGCTGCTAGAATTCCATTCCAGTTAGTAGCAGATTGGCTGCATCTAAAAATGTGTTCATGTATAATGCGTTCATTTAGCAGACGCCTTTATCTTCTAATCGAACCACCTACCTCTGGATTGGCAATAAAAAGGCTTTAGCAGTGAGATATACCCATACCTTCGACACTGTAGCTGTGCTAAAAACAACTTCCTGTAAAACAAGTTATAGATATCTTAAATCCTGTTGATACCTTGTAAACTTTTGCACCGGGCACAGCCGGAACGACCTCCTCACTGAAGCTCATTCTGTGCTCTTCAAAGAACTGCTTGATGGCCGTCTCAACTACGTCCACTCCAACCACCGAATGACCCATATCTGCCAACCTGGAGGTGAATGACTGATTTACTCATTAGTAAGAGAGGAAATGGTTTTTGATTGGTTCTCTAGTTCATAACCCACCACTTCATATCTACTGCTTTTCCACACAGGGGGAGGAGGAATCGGACTTCCTTTCGTCCGTTGACAACCTTGTCAATATGACACTCCAACATTCTGTCAACAGGTCAAAGACAGGTCAAAGACATCAGTCACCAACCAACAACATTGGTAATATGCACTTTACTGGTATGGAATACTTATATGGATAAACAAACAAATCCCACTTTCTCTCTTCCTCTGTCTCACTCAGACAGTCTAGATATAAAATCTGGTTACTCATGGACAACTGGCAGGTGGAAGGTGATCTTCCCCTCTCTCCACAGATCCTCCCATTCTCCCACAGCTTTGAGTCGGTGTGCTTGGGCCGCCATTTCCCACTGTCTGTGTTTACCGAAGAGCGAGCGAGAGAGAGAGAGAGAGAGAGAGACACGTAAATAGATGGGATGGGCAAGAAGCCTCGACCAATCAGAATGAAAGAAAGCAGCAAAGACCCGCTCCATGCTATGGACACACTGTGAACAAGGCAGGTTCCAAAATGACTCCGATATTTATATGTCAGTGAAATGAAGGACACTCACAGTTACAGTCTAATATGTGTTCTGCTAATGTAGGTGTATTTTTAGTACATGTCTGAAAGAGCAAGTTACCTAATAGTACAAGAACTGTCATTATCTTAAAATACAAGACAAGGACACAGTTTAGAAGTGCTCAGTTAAATGTCTTCTACAGTAGAGGGTATGTAAGGGAGGTGGGGCAGCGTCCTGTGTGTGGAATCCCCTGACGGATGAGACAAGCAATACCTATCATAGAGTCCACCTAACCTTTAACAACATAGAAACTGATATAGCCTTACTACAGCGAGTGCTGTGTGGATGCTGTTGAACACCAGTCTGGTGTTGAGGTATGTTGGGTGTTGACAGTCACACGTTCATATCCAGACCTCAAAGAAGACTGGATATTACTGGTTTGGAGGCATGATAGAACCTTTTCACATACCTACTGTAGAAGACTTTTAAAACCCTTTATTCAGATCCAGACATTACACCTTAGTGAGCATTTAGACGTGCCAATTATATTTTATTCAAAGCTGTGCAACAACTGCATCATCAGCAACCCCGAAACCCACAAAAACACATTCAGTCATTTTACAAAATCAAACGAGGAGTCAGGTTGCTCATGGGAAGATACAGAAAAATCAACATTTCCATTTCAAGCAGGCCTCAAAATCAAAGCGAACTCAAACCATGTTTAAAGTCCTCCTTGTTTCGTCTTGGGTGAGATGAGGTGGACCTTCTCAGTGAGGTAGTCTAGTCCCCAGCCTCTCTGTCTGTCTGTCAGAGCGTCGACAGACTGCAGCAGCTCCACATCGCAGCTCGCTCCTGGGATGAAAGACAGCACAGCCCCATCACCGTGACATCCTTCAACTTGAACCCACCGCTCTCCCTCCTCAGCTCTCAGGCCCACCATGTTTTAACTGCACTCACCAAACAGACTTTGGACCTGCTCATCTGGCACCAGAAACGGAGGGCCTGATAAGAGATAAGAGAACGGATTGCTGATCGGGCCGAAGTGACAAACTATTCTGCTGTCTCGCCACGCAAATAAGGTATTCAGAATACTTTATTAATCCCCGAGGGGAAGCTCTTTAGCAGCAACGGAACACAGTCTCGTCAAAGCACACAGTGGTAAGGGTGTGAGGTAAAAGATTCGAAGAATATCTGGCTCTGTAACATTCCACACCTGTAAAAGGTCATTTTATAGAAGGATGTGTGTGTACAACCAGCCTCTACGACAAACGAACATGATATGTATCAAATGTTCGGTTCATACTTCCGATAGAGTAACTGTTACCTTTGTATAGTTCTGGATTGTAGATCAAAGTATCCAGGAGGTATTTACAATCCTTGGCCATTAAAGACATGATGAGAGCCGCATACCTGAGACAGAAAGGGTGAGAGACAAAGAGACAGTGATACAGGCAGAGAGAGACAGAGAGACAGGCAGAGAGAGACAGAGAGACAGGCAGAGAGAGGCAGAAAGACAGGCAGAGAGAGACAGAGAGACAGGCAGAGAGACAGGCAGACAGAGGCATGATCAATGTAGACGAGTCCAAAGTGCCCCAGCTTTTTTGTTGAAACAAACTCAGGGTGCCGTGGTCTTACTTCTCTCTTTCTGCAGGGTTGATGGCCACTAGCGACCCTCGATCCCAGATACCTCCGAACTGGCCTGCAACCGAACTGGAGAAGTTGAACAGATCACACTGGTACAAGGAGATGTTGCCCTCAGAGCTCTACGGAGAGACAACATGGAAGAACAGAACTACTGGTAAAACAGGATGCGGACAGTACCCGTCTTGTCCTTCCAGCATAACCACTTCACTGGCACTGCATCAACAACTTGTACAGTGGTCTTCAACTCTATCCATTGAGAGCTACTTCCCTGTAGAATCTTTGCTACAAATTATCGGATCTAAGAGCTCAACCAGCTAATTATCAGAACGAGATCAGCTTCACTAGTGTCGAAGGTAAAACCAAAACGACAGGAAGGTCGCTCTACAGAGTCTCAGTACCTTGTAGAGCTTCGCTCCAGGTATGACAGGGACCTCCTCTTCACTGTAAGTCATGTTGTTCTCCTCGAAGAACTGCCTGATGGCCTTTTCCGCTATCTCCACCCCGACCACCGAGTGTCCCAAGTCAGACAGCCTGAGGGTGGCCGCACAAAAGTGACATTTACTATTAGACCCATGAGAAACGCTCACGGGTCTCAAAGAGACAACTTAAGTTGACACTGGACTTCTAAAATCCCAGATAGGGCTACTGTTGTTATGTTGTGATTCCATCACGTATCTACCATTTCATATCTAAAGCTTTCCCACACAGCGGAAAGAAGAAGCGAACTTCTTTTCGCCCGGCCAGAACTTTCTCGATGTTGCTCTCCAGCATCCTGCGGAACAGAAACCCAGACAGTGACACATCGGTAAAAGGAGCAGGCTGGCGTTGTACCGCGCAGAAAAAGAAAATGGAGGCCTCGTCAACATGTAATCAAGGTGAGCGGAGTGCGACATAGTAACGTCCAAGGTACATTAAAGGATGCTTCCTACGGGTGGACGTGGGGCTGATGGAAGCCGATCTTGCCCTCCTGCCAGCGTTCCTCCCACTCTCCCAACGCCATCACACGATCTGCCTGCGCTGCCAGCATGTTTGTCTGATACACACTGAGGGAGAGACGGGGAGAGAGAGAGAGAGATGGGGAGAGAGATGGGGGGGAGAGAGAGAGCGATGGGGACAGACACAAAGGTGGGAGAGAAAGAGCCAGAAATAGAGGAAGAGGGACAGAAAGAAAGAGGGAGTGGAGATGTGAAATAGCTGACACATTCTCCCAGTCCAGCTGGAAGCTTCAGAGGGAGTGAACAGAGGAAAGCACACACACACACACACAAACACGTACACACACAGCAGAAGGGCCTACATGTACATACTGTGTCCTTGTACATACTGTGTATATTCTGAGTACACTGTTATATTATGTTGTAATAACTGTTTTGCACTTCTGGTTGGATGCTAACTGCATTTTGTTACCCTGTACTTGTACCTGTGTAATGACAATAAAGTTAAATCTGATCTAAGCTACATGTCCCAGGGACATCTTCTAAATGTCACTGTCTGAAAGTCATGTCTCAGATGCTTCAGAAGAGAGGCAGGCTCTATGATTTAAGACACTTCTAGAACATAATCCTGTACTGAATCATGTCCAAACTAAGGGATACTCATCTCTTGTGTTTTTAGCAGGTTTTTGTGTCCAATCAGAATTGACTGATTTGACACTCTTTTGGTGTCTACAAAAGTGAGGTCGAAGTTAATGTTTTGCACCTAGTTTGAATATTCTCCTTAACTGGATATTATAGTGGGAAAATGACGAAAGGATGAACGGGGTTATGTTTCACAGAAGAATGTGCTTGTTTTCTAGGACTGAATTATTAGTATTTATTCATAATCTGCTTTGATGTGTTTATTGAGGTGTAGGCTACGTTCATTTATTTTTTGAAAGACTGCAAAATGCGTTTAATGATTAACTAAACCGGTAAGGAAGATTTAGTCCGTTTAACCAAAAGCATTATCAAACAACTGGCTTTATCGGAAACAGGACATTAATTTGTATATAAGATTTTGATTCCTCGGCCACTGAAAGATAAATTAAAAGTTAAATTAGGTAACTGAGCGACCCAGACTTATAACCAGCATAGTCCACGCCTTACCTGTCCACCACGCAGAATAGAAATGAAACACAAGCGACCGCAATGCAATAGGGCTGGGAAATCATTTTGACCGAGCTCAGTAACTTACTTACCGTTTAATAAACGACGTTATGATCCTTATATATGAACTCATTCAGCCGCACACAGCCAATGAGTTTCTGTGCTGCGTGGGAGGAGCCTTTTGTGGAAACAAATCCACACGTGATCTTCAGCAGATTCCGCACTGAATGTTGAATGTTTCTTTTTAATTCATTAAAGAACGGTCAAGGTCAGATCCCTGAAAATATTGAAGAAATATATCTATCTTTTTTTAGCATAGCTTTCTTAGTTTAATAGTCTATTCTATTCCTCTAATGGGACTAACGCAGGCCTATTGCGCTTAATGTTTTTAATCCTAATGGATTTGGATTTGGAGAGAAAAGCATCCTGACAGCATATAAACACTGTAATATAACATTTACCAGACACTCTTATCCAGAATTGTTTACATAAAGTACAGGGACATTCCCCCACCCCCAAGGGAAGTAGGACAAAGTGCCTTGTCCAAGGACACAACGTATGTTGACTCAGCCGGGGTTCGAACCGGGTACCTTCTGGTTAATAGCTCGCCATCCTAACCAACACATGACTCCTTTATTATTTACAAACTCAACGTGCACACAGTAAAATTACGTCTGCAGACAAAGCCAATGTGTCATAATGTGTAATGAATTACAGTTAAGCCTATACATTTGATTGATTTGTGGAAATTCAGCAGTTGATCCGAAACAGCGGCGAGGGTACAGAATTCAGATTAATATCTACATCTAAAATGTTGGACTGAAGCTGAATCAGTTTCAATGTTGTTTCAATTAATCAATGTTTTATTTAAAGTACAAAATCACCATGGTACATGGTCTCAATACACTTTACAATAAAATCAGGTAAAAAAAAAAAAAACAGAACCAAATTACATAAAGTAAAACAATATTAAAACACCACAGTCAAATGATAAAACAGTTAAGATTTATTTTAAACCAAAATCATGTTTGACCTCGTGGGGGCGCCATACACCACAACTGATCATCCCGCTATGAAACGACGTTTCCAACGCGCCTGAAAATCACATTAGACATGGAGATATATTTATTTTACTACATTGTGTTTAAGGTTACATTCTGCCAACAACTGATCATGGCTGATATGAATGTTCAACCACATTGCTGTTTAAATGACCTTCATTGGCGTGTCTCAACCAACAGTAACAATAGGGTTGCATGCCAAAAAAATCTAACTTTGACTCCAAACAAACTCGGGTGAATGTTTTAATGGATTCAGCTGTGAAGCTGGGAAAAAATGTGGTTTGGGGGGAAACTCGTAGTGCCACATCTGTTCCCTCTTCTCGGTTTCCCCCAACATATGTCATGGAATTTCTTCCAACTCTAAACAGTCCTTGGCGTAACTCGGTTTGTCGACAAAATCCTCTGTTACAGAAGGAACCATAGACATAATAAAGATACATAAAGAAGCAGAATTATAATGTCTACGGAAGGAACCGCTGTCCAGATGCGCCTGTTTTCTTTCAACGCAACTCTACGCATCGAACGCACCTCCGCGCCCTCGGCAGCCAATCACAATCGCCGAGGGCGGGGCGCGTTTGGCACGTCGCGGATGAACGAAAATTGACAATTCGTCGCTCGTATTCCTGCACCGGTGATCGTAGACCTGTGGGTGATGTGCAGATGCTCGGCCTGGAAGTAAAAAGGAGATCGTCCGTGCGAGCATCCGTGTCGTTAACCCCCCCCCCCCCTCCCCGGTAAACGCCGATAGTCGATATGCCGATAGCCGAAAGCAACAGTGGTGATGGAGGCTGCGTCCAGCCGATGATGCTGGGTGCTCTCTCTCTATATCTCTCTCTCTCTATCGCTCTCTCTCACTCTCACGATTAGAAATAGTCTGGATCGCTTCGATCCGCGGATAACCTTTTGTCCTGTGGATCATTCATTGAAGCTCCTCCTTTGGGCCCATGCAGGTTGTACTGTAGGCGAGACAGTATAGGTGTTGTGCTCACAGATCAACCCTAAAGGACTGCGTCCAAAGGCACGAGGCAACAGTCTACTGGATCTACTGTTCGAGCTGCAGGCTGCGCTCCTCTTCGTACGGTTGGTACACAGCATGACGCCCCTGACCGTGGCAGATAGGGTTTCATTATAGGAGCAGAGACACTTGTCGTGAACCTGCAGGACAGGCCAGTCGCTTTTGGCGCGTCATTCAGATTTCAACCACAGGAAGAGCCTATAAGCAGTAAGAGCTGATCCATTTTCCTGCTTCGGGAATATAAATAGAGGGCTTGATTTGCCTTCAGGTAGAAATTACAGCGTCTGCTGAGAGAGTGAAAGAGAGAGAGAGACACTCAGAAAGAGAGAGACAGAGAGACACACACACAGAGAGTGAAAGACAAAGAGATACAGAGAGTGAGAGAGAGGGAGAGACAGATAGTGAGAGACACAGAGACACAGACAGAGACAGAGAGAGAGAGAGAGATAACTGGGAAATTGGGAGAGTAGACAAGGGGCGTGCAGAACGCCTCTGTGCGATTCTTCTTTCGCGTGGACGCGCCTGGTGCTTTTTGCGCGCGTCAGTCTTGCAACTCAATCATGTTATGGAGCTCGTAAACGGGACGGAGCTGGACGGACACAGAAGCAGACGCCTTTTTGCTACTCTTACCGGCCACGGAGCTCCTCTCGTTCACTCCCCGGGAAACACGCTCAACGGCTCGGTGCGCAGTGAAAACGTGCCGCTGTTAACAAGGATCGCGTTAAGCAGCGAGGTATGAAACAGTTCCGTGGACCTGTGATTGTTCCACTCTTTCCACTCATTTCACTGTCTGGCGGGATTGATAACGTAGATTGATACTGATGGTATACTGATGGGCTGAACACGTCTGTTTTCAATATAAGGATCTGTATTTAACCGGAACAGCCAGCCGTGTTATTGAACACGTTCTGGTTTATTATGGAGGGCTAGATCATTGTGTAATGGAATAACAACTTTATGCATGTCTCGTTTATTTCAGTAGCTGATATCATCATGTTTTTTTCTCATTTCATTCAATGCAGTCTCACTAAATTTAACTTCAAATCCTCTTGTGTATTCACGAACTTAATGTAATTCTTGGCACATCTAAGATCATCTGTCAAGTGACCCTGTTTTCCTGTCCTATTCCTCAGTTTATATGCAAATCTCCCCTCAAAAGTCCTTGTTGCCATTGATATTCCCCCTCTCACCACCACCTGTGGCACAGATGAGGAAAGAGAACTCATTTTGGACCATGTCACTATTGATATTAGATGTCAGGAGTGAGGAGGCAGACTGATAGATGGGGGAAGGTGGGAGGGAAGTGCAGAAAGAGATGCACAGGTAGCCAACGAGATAGAAACCTAAAAAAATAGTGATCGTCTCAGGGTACATTGGCATCAACAAATACGATATCCAATTTTCACCCATGTTGCTTTTTATAAACGTACTACTTAATCTACTAGTGGTTGAGCATTTCGCACGCGCTTTTACCCAGACATTTCATTAAGAAGAGAAGAGGGCGTGTCCTTAAATCACGCTGCTCAAATCAACGCAACCTGTAACCGAACCGAGAGTGACTTCCGTCACTTTTCGGATTAACGCCAGTTAAATCCACGACCAAATAATCTTATCCTGCTGGATCTGATGATGATATCTATCTCCCGTGTTGACAGGGGGGTCGTGGTCGAGATTCAAGTCGCTCACGCTGCCCCGCGTCTCTCCAGTCCAGACGATGTTTCTCCGCAGCGGTCAGACCGGCCGACGCACATCCATCCCCTGATCACAGTTCCAGCCCCTGTTTTCCGTTTGACTAATTAGCCCCAGTGGCGTTTGACGAGATAGCGACATATTGTGGAGACATAATTAATCAAGCCCAGTTGTAATTATCCTACATTTGGAAGCGAAGTGCGGGGGTGTTGGGGGGTGGTGGTGGCTACAGTGCATTCATTGGGCTGGAGGCAAACATCTTATTAACGTGTCACAGTTCCGTAGTGAACAGGCCAAACACACAGTTGTGGTGTGAGAACAAAGATAACAATCTGTTATTTGTATAGTCGTGTGCAAAACAAATGCAAGACAATAGCCTTGTAAAAATACCATCAAGGGTTTATGGTTGTTATTCTTGTTTTCGAGCCAAGCTGATGGAGGAATAGGTGCAGTTGCACGTTGTTCAGAAAGAAACTAACCTTCTGTATTTATTCTGTATCGCACAAAGTGGGCAAGAGCCGAACGCAGATATCGTAGGGAGACGGACGGTAAGCTGTTACTGCTGTTGAAGTCATGGGCGTTGCTTGTCTGTTCTCCAAGGCACTTCTGGTATTTAAAGATCTGCGCAGGTCACACGGAAAGAACGTCCAGAGCAGCCCTGACCGCAGCCATTCCTGGTCAGGTCAACATCTGCACACGCGCACACAAACAGGAGATTCACACAAATACACACAGGTTGACCACAAAACAGCCAGCTTGCACAGCTTGCCACATAAGCACTGTGTGCAGAGCAGAGGCTGGGAGAGGCCTGTTCAACAGTGTACCGCTCGTCATGGCTCTGTGGCCTGTAATGACAGGGTCAGGGGTTAATTTAAGCCTGACCTGACTTTGCACCTCACCACAAGGTTTGTTTATGTTGGGTAACACTTCATATGAGTGGACGAGAACATGTGTATCCAGCTTTAGCCCAGCCTGAAGACATGCACACACACACACACACACAGCCCAAACACTCAGTGGCAAGGGCACAAGTCAGCCCATCCCAGCAGCAATTGTCATTACGGCTTTGCAGCTCTGCGTTGCCGTACTACTTTTATATTTTTTCCGTCCATCCTGCTCTGACAGGTAGACCGAGTGGGGAAAAAAAGGGGGTGGGATGTTATTTCCTGCCATCAGCCGACAATCCCGCGTCGGTTCGAGGTCTGCTTTATGTACGAGGGCAAATCACGGCAGACATAATAGAGCCTCTTCGCTCCGCCGAGGAAATGACTTCTCCCTTCAGAGTAACACACAGGCTTATTTCAGTTTTCGATGCCTGCCCTGCATAAATAGCCTCCCCCCCTCCACCTCCACCCTCCCCTTACCCCCTCTCCCTCCCAAGCTCTCCACCCCACCCCCCGATACCCTCTCATCGAGCCGTCAGCGGCCGCTGTTGTAAACAGAATCCAATCTCCGTAATATATCATTTTTTTTCCCGCCCCCGGCTGCGTCTCCTTTCTCGACGGGGGCTGGAGGAGGCTAGTCGTCTTGCGGGAGTAGCGGGCAGTGGAGGAGGAGGTGGAGGAATGAGACGTCCGTCCAGCTGTCACCTACACAGGCAGCAAAACCGAGGGCTGGGTACATTCTGCAGGCACGGGGGAGGAGACGTCAGCTCGTTGGTTAATCCCACCACTTCCTCCCTGTTTCGAGTTACGAAGGCTGAGTCTGCGGTTTTGGCCATGGAATGGAGTCTGCCCTGTACGACGCTTCGCCCCCCTCCTATAATCAAACTCTCTCCCGAAAGGCCCACTTCTGTTTTAAGCCTGCAAATCTTAGAGTACGAAGCTCAGCGGATGTGAGTGTTGGTGCTGGAACTCTTGAACTCTTCCTCCGTACGCTCCTCTACCTCAACCACGGGCAAATACAAGAAAGTGTGATACTCCCGATTGATTGGACATATAGATAGATGTGTTAAAATGTTTGTCGTCGTCAGATGAAGGACAACTGGAGAAGGAGGATAGTTTCAATAAAGGAGATGGACCAAACCTATCAGTCATCATCAGGCTTTAGCAGCTCTTCTCCTCACCTCTCCCTGAACTCCTAGCTGCCTCCCTTCAACAGGCCTTTCTGAGAGGCCCTGTGGCCTTGCCAGAGCTATGTGGCCCTGCAATGAGATCGATCACGGAGCCCAAGGACAAATTGCTGCACCCTCCACCTCCCTCCCTCCCTCCACTTCCCTCCTTCCCTCCCTCCCTCCACCTCCTCCTACACCTTCCCTGCCTCAGCCGCCCTCCTCTTCCCTCCACCTCCCTCCCCTCCCT
>CM059334.1:3939395-3945637 GCA_030340685.1 Protosalanx chinensis | reverse complement strand
CAAAGAAAGACAACAGAATGGAGATCCAACCTCCCTTCCTGATCTCTCTCCTCTGCTCTCTTCTCGGCTCTCTCCTCTTCTCTCTCCTCTCCTCTCTCCTCTTCTCTCTCCTCCGTCCTCTACTTTCTCCTTTCTCATCTCTCTCCTCTCTCCTCTTGTCTCCTCTGCTTTCTACTCTCCTCTACTCTCTCCTCTTCTCTCCTCTCCTCTCTCCTCTGCTTTCCAGCACTTCTCTCCTTTAGCTGACCTGTTTCTCACTGCGTACTGATGTTGTGTGCGTGTGTGTGTCTGCCAGCATGCGTGTGTGCGTGCCTCGTGTTCGCTGAGCCTCGCCACGCTGGGAAAAGTTTGTCGTGTTCATGTTCAGATAAGTCCTACGTTACGCGTACTCCCTCTCTCCCTTCATCTCTCTATGCCTGTCGCTCTTTTCTGTCCAGCACCAGAACCTCTAGCTGAAAATAGACCGGTCATGTGTCGAGAGCAGTAGAAACCCTCGCACGCTAGGTGTGGGGGGGAGGAGGGGTAGAGGGGCGGTGAGGGAGGGAGGTCTGGGGTAGAGGGAGAAACTAGACGGACAACGGGAGGGCCCTGAGGTAAAGGGGTCTCCTCAGAGGATAAGAAAGGTGCAGGGTTTCTCCAGGCGACGTTGTTATGTGTTTGCCAGCGTGCCGTCTCCGCGCCTGCGAGAATGTTCGGAAGGCGGGAGCGAGCCAGGCTGAGCCACACTGGGGCCTCTGTGTGCCGCATGAAAGAGCCACTCAGAGGACGACACGCGGGACAGATGCTCAACAAGGCTGTGGGAGGCCGTTTGAGAGTGTGTGTGTGTGTGTGTTTGTGGTGTGTGTGTGTGTGAAGCTACGTGTGCGTGTGTTTGTGTATGTGTGTGTGTGTTTGTGAGCTACGTGTGTGTGTGTGAAGCTACAACAAGACTGTGGGAGGCCATTTGAGAGTGCGTGTGTGTGTGTGTGTGTGTGTGAAGCTTCATGTGCATGTGTTTGTGTGTGTGTGTGAAGCTACGCGTGTGTGTGTGCGGGTGGGTAGCTACGTGTGTGTGTGTGAGCAGAGTTTGTCCGTGTGTTTGGGTGTTCTTCCATGTGTGTACATCTCTCAGAGTATGCACACTGTAAACACTCCTCCGCTGAGGTCCTTCTCCCAGTCACTGGTGCACTGCTGAAACCTAGCAACTGGCCCTTAAAGGGGTGTTAGGGTCAGAGGTCACGGATGTCTGAGACATCCGTCCGTGACCTCTTCCTGTCTGTGTATAAACAGGTCCTGAGACACTTCGAACCTCTTTTTCCAGCCCTGCTGATTTATGGATAGCTAAAGGTCACCCTCCGATCCTTAAAGGGGCAGTCGCCTCGTTATGCACTGTACTGTAGTAGGTCAGAAGCGGGGCCGGGGGGAGGATGCGCCCCTTTAAAAGGACGGTCTGCGAACGAACAGTACCCCCTTTTGCTCCACAGGGGGGCGGTCACAGGGGTCACACACTTCAGCTGGGGAAGAATTCCGTACGTAAACACACACGCACGCGCCACGTTCACACACAACAGGCTGTTCCGGGGGGGGGGGGGCTCGCACACTCCATACAGGCCTCAGTGTGTGTGTGTGTGTGAGTGTGTGTGTTGTGTGTGAGCGTATATGTGTTAGTCTGTGGGGGGGGGGGAAGGGGACGATATACAGTGAGTTGATTGTGGATATCGGGGTCCCACAGAACTGCACGGAATGATAATGCATGGAATTTGTGTACATAGGCGATTTGGCATGCTTAGGCGTGTGTGTGTGTTGCCTGCACATGTGCGCGGTTCACATAAGCCCGCTCTCTAATCCATAGCTGATAGTATGTGTTTGTGTGTGTGTGTGTGTGTAGCTGGAGCCTGCTCGGATGCCTGAGTGAGCTAAAATACCATTAGACACACACACACACACACACTCCCCCCCCTCTCTGTTTCTCTCTCCCACTTATTCACGCTATCTAGGGGTATATGGTGCACATAGGTACGGGTTTAGGGCGTTCTGCTGTTTTGGGGTCATGGTTTTCTAAATGGATTCAGTCCAAGAGGAAAAATGACTAATTCCATCGACATATGGGGTCGGGTCAGGTGGCTGAGTGGTTAGGGAATCCGGCTTGTAATCAGAAGGTGCGGGTTGGAATCCTGGTCGTGCACACATTACATTATATCCTTGGGCAAGGCGCTTCACCCTACTTGCCTCGGGGGGGGGGGGGGGGGGGGGGAACGTCCCTGTGCTTGCTGTAAGTCGCCTCTGGATAAGAGCGTCTGCTGAATGACTGAATGTGAAAAAACGTAAATGTAATTCCAAATCTTCCCAAATTCCTTTCATACGAGTTTGACGACGCAGCGCAAACTGGAGATCTTAATCGGTAACTGCCCCTGTTGACGATCTGCCATCCGCTTTATCAAGCTCAGCTGCTCACCAGCCAACTGAACACTCTGAACCGTGACGGTGTTTACCGGTCGGGTACAAATATCCACCGTTAGACCCCTCGTACAAAAACACGCAACACGCTGTGCTGTTACCGGGGGCCTGTCTATGGGATGTATTAGTCTTATCTGTGGTTGACACAGACGCACCCTCGCCACATGTTCCCACAGACACACACCTGCGCCCACCAGCTGTCTTCCTTAGGTTAGCAGTAACACCTTGGTGTGTGTGTGTGTGCGTGCGGCTGAGATTGAGCTAGCCAGGCTTTCCAGACTCCAGCAGAACCCTGTTGTAGCACCTTCATACATCAGGCCAGAGACCTGACATTTACATGTAATCATTATCAGACGCTGTTATCCAGAGCGACTCACAGCAACTACAGGGACGTTCACCCCCTGAGGAGCAAGTAGGGTGAAGCGCCTCGCCCAAGGGACACAACGTCATGTAGCCACAGCCGGGGAATCGAACTCGCAACCTTCTGTTCACGAGTCATCAGAAGGTCCCTGGTTCGAATCCTGGCTGGGTCCACATGACGTTGTGTTCTGGGGCGAGGTACGTCACCTGCTTGCCTCAGGGGGGGAATGTCCCTGTACTTGCTGTAAATCGCTTTGGATAAGAGCGTCTGCTAAAGGACTGAATGTAATCCAAACTCACCAAACTTGAACTTTTGGGGCCCGTTATGTTTAGGTGGAACTGCGCAATAACAACTCCAATAATGCCGGTTCTAAGAAGAACATGAAATCTCCCTGCCGAGGTTGTGTAGGCCTACGTGAGCACACTGCAGAACCGACTTGGAGCGTGTGAGCGGTTCCCGGGAGTGTGAAGTATTAGCGTTTGAAATGTGACGCGGTTAGGCTAGCACACGACAAAGAAACTGGAATCTTTCTGCCAGGAAAGATTGTGCTCAGACCAGGGAGCTGCTTATGTAGAGGACTCACATACTTAAGGATTTTTTCCCGCTTTGGCGGCGTTCGAAGAGAACTCGTTTGAGGCAACGCTCGTGCTTACACACACACACACACACACAAACAGAACCTTTTGGTGCACATTCACACGCAGATTTTTCTTGCTCAGACAACGGCACACACACACACACAGGCTGCACAGATGAGAGCGCAGCAGAGGTAGCCGGGCTAGGATCGTAAAACAGCGGCAGCATTATGGCTGACCTCATGACCTGGTGCCCGTTGGCTTGATGGATGTCCGTACGAGTGCGTGTGCTGACGACATCTCACAGCGTTTTTCATCTCTCCGCCACGCCTAGCTCGCTGCTGGAACTCTCCTCTCCCTCTCTCTCTCTCTCTCTCTCTCTCTCTCTCTCTCTCTCTCGCTTTTCAAGTCTCTCAAGTGATTTATAGGAGCCCTCCAAAGCAGCACATCAACTCTGTCCCCTTCTCTACGCTTTAGAAACTCTGTTTCTAAGGAGGCTGTTCCTCCTCTCCCTCCTCCTCTCGTTTACCTTGCCGACTCCACTCCTCCGCTCTTCTCCCCCCCCCCTCCTCTCACCGGCTCTCGTCTCCTCTTCTGGTTTGTCCTTCACCTCCCCTCTCCTCTGGTAGCGAAGAGGCCAGACAGCATATCGGTCCTTTAGAAAAGAGGGTCCCTTGTTTTTCTCCACGTCCCGGAGCTGATCTAGACCGAGAGACGTGCGAGGTCGTTTTTTAACTCTGCTCTGGTGAAAGACGGAACACCTTGGCCCTGCTGAAGCCTGTCACCTTTCATCAGCTCGGTTTCCGGTTCTGGTGGGTGGGGGGGGGGGGGGGGGGGGGGCGGGACACCGCGCCAACCTTCTGCGAACGCTAATGCGATCGGTCAAGGGTGGGATCGATGAAACTGAACCACACCGGGGGAGGTTTTCAAACGTGCAGCAATACAGATCGAAAGAAGCAGGTTCTTTCTTGAGAGGGTCCGAAGGCTTTTCTTTGAGAGAAAAACCGTAGAAAATAGAAACGATCGGAATATTAAGCGTGCGAGAAAACAAACGAGCGACGCGACAGACGACATTAAGCCACCCGCGACGCGTCCGCGGCGGAGAACGGCATCGTCGTCGTGACAGGTTCCAACGGAACGGGGATCCTTGAACGGGTTATCAGCCATTACACCCCCCCCCCCTCCCAACCATCCCCTTTCAAAAACCGGAAAAACCGGTATTGTGTTCTATAGAAAGATCGTTTTGTTCCTCGTCTGCCCCCGCAGCTGTTGGGAGACCGGTTCTGGCGGGGTACGGAACATTCGAAGAACATTGAGACCGCAGTTAACGATTCAGGCCTTTAACTACAAAGCCGAAAAGACTACGTCTCGACACGCACGATCCCAGAAGAGCTCGTTGAAGTGAAAGCGGACCTCATGTTTGGTGTCATCTGCTTGATCGCTAGGCGTTCCTAACAAAGCTCTGTATTCTGCGGACCCTGTCATTAGAGGGTTAGCAGGGAAGATGTGCGGTCTGACTGAAGCCCTAACTGCTCTTTGCACCTGTCCTTTGTGCCCCTGTGACGACTTCACCCCCCCCCCCTTAAGTTCCTGTGGATGTTCCTAGACTATTGTGCCTCTACCTGGGCTTGATTGGCTGTAGGGGGAGAGGGGGAGGCGTCTCTATTGGCTCAGCTGCCACTACAGTGCGGTTCTGCTTTTGAAAGCTGCCGCTATATTTGCTCAGAACCAGAATAGGCTTAACGAGGTTTCTTTTAACTGGGTAAGACTCTGGTCTGCGGACGATTCTGGTCTGGGGTGTTCTGTCGGTCGTCTATAGGTGGTCTACTGACACATGGAATGTTGATGTGTGTGTGCTGAGGGGGTGTGGTTTCTAATGAAGTGCTAAGGGATGGTGGCAGTTGCCCTCATTCATCTTGCTGAGGGACTTGGTTGAAGAATGGCTGCCTTTGTTATTTTGGAAGTGGTCGACACACATGTAGTCTGTACACACACGTAGCTTCCACACACGTAACCTCCACACACACACACACACACATAGCCTCCACACACAAACGAAGCCTCCACACACACACACACACACACCTAGCCTCCACACACACGTGACACACGTGGAGGCTACGTGTGTGTGGAGGCTACGTGTGTGTGTGTGTGTGGAGACTACATGTGTGTGGAGACTACATGTGTGTGTGGAGGCTACGTGTGTGTGGAGGCTACGTGTGTGTGTGTGTGTGTGGACTCCACACACACATGTAGTCTCCACACACACACATCACACACTGATGTGTGAGCTATCAACACTTACTGCTTTGAAAGCAGGAAAACCGTCAGGGAGTAAAACTTTTACTGATGTGTAAATTCACTTTAAATAATTCATCTAGGGTTTTTCCTCCCCCCCTCCTCCCCCCCCAAAAAAGAAGTTTATGTGTGATCACAAATATCTCACGTCTCACTCTGTCTCTCCCTGTCCCCCCCTCTCTCGGTTTATCTCTCTTCTCTCTCTCTCTCTTTCTCTCTTTTCTGTCCTGTAAAGAATATGATGTTGCTTTTCATTAACATAGCAAATATCTTTAAATGCGGTAAATTGTAGATGAATTGTTGATCTAGAAATTGTGTTCATTTATAGAAATAACCCCCACGCCCAGAGACAAGTGACAAGACAGACACTAAGTATTCGGTGTGTCTGTTTGTGTCAAATCTATGTAGAGAGGGTGCGAGAGCGAGAACGCTATATTTACGCCCCCAACAAACCCGATTTCCCATCAGTCGCGCTCCAGCCGCAGTCACCTACAGCTCAGCGTGGCCTCGGGAACAGAAGCCTTCGCTGGGATTTCCGATCGCTTCTCTTCTTTTTTTTTTTTCGCGTATTT